>AJWJ01000132.1:0-48024 GCA_000277445.1 Polysphondylium violaceum | reverse complement strand
AGTTTCCGACCTATGTCGAACACAAGCATATAGCACACTCGAGAATGCATTTGTTGATGGCAATCTACTTCTTTATGTTGGATATGTTTATGCAGCGCTTAAGGAACTGTGTTGACAGGGGTATCCTGGGCTTTTTGATTGACAAAGTTATTGAGATCACCAACCATATTTGACTACATCTAAATGGCAGTTTGAATACTTTCTTTATCTCGTGAAAATCATTATTTGTAAGGAAAAAGACTTCATATAATTATAATTTACTCGTAGATATCTTCCTCTTCATGGAGTTAGTTTTTCTGTGGGTTGGTTGATCTCCAGACTATTGACAATGCCGATATGGGGACTGTCAAACACTTGCAATACAAAATCCATCTTGGTATCTTCTATGCCATAATCCATGAGACGACCGTATGGATGATCGATTACAAGACATATTAGGATATTGTATTTCTCTTTATCCAACAATGCCAACTCTTTATAGTTAGCATTTAAATAGGAGAAACTATTTCTGATCTCTTTGTTCTCCACTACATAGTTTCTAATGATTCGTCTCAGATAACTATTACTCCATATTTATTGAAACAATATTGATTTCGAGTGTGCTCAATAGTTCATTGACTCTTAACAGATATATCTACAGATATCTGTTTAAGGAATTCAATTTGATATCAATTAAAATCGATAATAATTTCTTTTTTTTTTTGTTTTCATTTATTTTCATTCTTAAAAATTCAGCACATTTACATCCCCATAATCTATTTAGATTTAGGTTTTGATCAAATATTCTTGGCACATTCATTGAATTTGTTTAGCTGGTCTGAGTATTTTTTCCTTTGTAAAAAACCATTTAAGATCACAAAAAAATACAAAGTTGAATTCATAACAGTAATAATTTTTTCATCTCGATAGATAAAAATATCGATCTCTAATATATGAAACAAAAGTTCAAAAATAAAATTATCTTGTGAATATGAAAATGTCTTGAAACACTTGAACCTAGGTCTATTTTTATTGTAAACTACTGATAAGATTAAAAAATAATAGTTTTTCCTATTTGGTAGTGGGGGTTTAGCAAAATTCAAAGTAAGAAAAAATTGAAATCGATTACAACCCCTCCACATCAATGTTTTGTTTGATACTTAGGTGAGTGTAGGGGTTGAGAAAAAAGAAATATGAATGTGTGAAGGTGTGTTGATTGAGGAGTTGAGGATATATGTGGAAACAACAAACAACATATATAATTATATGAGTGTGTGAATGTATTGGTTTAATTTGGGTGTGCAGTGCGTACTTTAAATTCAATATTATTTTTATTTATTCATTCATTCATCATTGTCATAAGAAATAAAAGAAACAACTTCAGTATTTTTTCTATATTAAATTACAACAGCCAACAATGTTAAAGGAATATTTACAATTTAATAGTAAAAAAAATAATAATAATACTAGTAACACCAACACTAGTAGTAATAATAATACTGCAATATCAACTAATGTGATCAATGAGAAATCTCCTATGTTTTTTGCTATTTCCAATGGATCATTTGCCTTGGCCAAGGAGTTGCTTTATTATTATCTTTCACATTCAAAGTAAGAATCCAATGGATGTTAATAGTTCTAAAATAAAATATTAACAATATAATGAAGTAGGGAAACAAAGTTTGATGTGAACGAAGCTGATGATTATGGATACACCCCTCTACATATGGCCTCCAATGGGGATGATGAAATGATTATGGCTTTGTTAAATTGTGAAGGAATCAATGTTAATCTATGCAACAGAGACAAAAATACACCTTTTCATTACTTTTGTCAAAAATATAGATACCCCAATTGCAACAACTTATTTAAAAAATTTATCGAGAAAGGAACCGATATCAATGCACTCAATCATCGTGGCGAAACACCTTTACACAAAGCTATTTTGAATAGTAATGTTAGATTAATAATGGTCAATGTGCTATTAGAGTATGGTGCTGATGTCAACATAATGACCACAAGAGGAGACACCCCATTACATTATGCCATCCATTTAGAAAGAGAAGATCTTGTAGAAGCATTGATCCAAGGTGGCGCTGATATTAGTTTAAAGGAAAGAGGTAAAAAGACTTGCTATGAAGTAGCACTCGAAGTAGGGAACCAAAAGGTAATAGAAACCATGAAAAAGTATCAAGATCTCTATGATTGGTTAAAAAATTTAGATCTAGAGCAATACTTTGAAAAATTGGTTAGAAATGATTTCTTGATGGGTCAAATGCACCAGATCAATGAACAAGTATTGAATTCCCTCAACATTCAAATCAGTGGTCATCGATTAAAATTCATCAAACATTGTGGCATTTTAAAACTCAAACTTGAAAGAGCAAAAGAAAAAAGAGCACTAGAACGTATTCAATAATGATCAGTATTTATTTATTTATTTTATTTTATTTATTGTTTTTATTTATTCATATTTTTAAAAATAAACAAATTAGAAATTTATAAATTGTAAAGAGTTTTTTAGTGATTTCATAGAGAAATGGTTATACAACACACAGGCTTTGATATACAAGTATATATCAATAAAGATTAAAATAGTTTAAAAATACCTCTTACTTAATTGGGATTGTTTTTTTCATCATAAATCTCTTTTTGGAAGGGTGGGGGATCACACACATTCAAATAAAATATGTTTCACTGATGAGAGAAAATATAGAAATGTGTGAAAGTGGGGGTACCTGATGTGATGAGAGTGATTGTTTATTGGGGTTGAGGGTGTTGTTGAACAAATAATATTATTTTTAAAAATATTATTTTTAAAATCAAATTACATTTGTATATAATATAATATACTTTTTTCTTTTTTCTTTTTACTTATTAACTCTATTGCTATTGTAGTAATTTTTTTAATTCAAAGTTTTTAAAATGGACCCTGCTATTAATAGAATTATTAAAAAGTATACTTTTGTTTTATCATGATTCCTTGATTAAAGATTTTACTAATAGTAAAAACTAAATAGAATCAAATTTAATAAAAAAGATTTAAATGGAAATACACCTTTACATTTAGCATCATTAGATTATGATGAAATGGTTTTGGGTTTGTTTTTAAACACCAAAGGAATTTGTAGTTATGTCAATATGGAAAATCAAGATCATAATACGCCTTTTCATTATTTTTGTGAAAAAAGTAAACCAAAATCAAATATAGAAAACCTTTTTAAACTCTATATTCAAAATAATGTAAAAATCAATAGTCAAAACAAATTTGGTGAAACTCCCCTTCACAAGGCTCTTTTAAATACAAGTAATACTGCTGGAAATTTAGTTTTACATCTTTTAATTCAGGTAATTATATTCTCTTGTTGTTTAGGTATTTGAGTAAAAACTAATGATAAAAAATAAAACTAGTCAGGAGCAAATGTAAACTTATCAAATAATAAAGGAGAAACTGTATTGCATTATGCCATTCGTCTGAAAAAAGATAAAAATGTAATTTTGGAAATAATTAAAGCTGGTATAGAATTGGATACAATTGATTCTCTTTGTGATTTAGTTGAAGACAAGGGACCAGGTGATGAAGTTTTTAAAATTTTTGAAACTTTTAAATGGTTAAAGTCTTTAAATTTGGAAGATTATTTTACCCAATTTTTAATGGCAGATAAAAGAGGTCCATCAATTTATTTTCCTAAACATGTTTTGGAAAAATTTGGTATTTCAAATGCAAATATTCAAAAAATCAATGAATCGTGTCAAGAGTATAGACATCGAGTTCAATTTATAGTTCCAAAAAAACTATTGAAATCAAACTTGGATAAAATGGTAATAAATGAAGGAGAGATTGAAAAAATATCTAAAATTGGTTTCAAAAGATTCAAAGGCAAATATAATGGCAACATTGTAGAAATTAAAAAGTTTGAAGAAATCACCTATCACTCTGATGAATATGAAAAAGAATTATTGATCATGTCTTCTATCAATTCACCCTATGTTGTCAAATTCTATGGTGTCTCTTTGGATGTAGACATGAAATTGGTTATGGAGTATTGTGAAAAAAATAATTTATATCATGTCCTCGAAAATGAACCTCATCAAATTAATTGGGATAGATTTTTTTCATTTGCTAGTCAAATAACCAAAGGAATAGAATATTTACAAAATATGAAACCCCAAATAGTGTGCAGAAGATTTAAATCATTAAATATTCTCGTCACTGATCAATGGGAATGCAAGATCTCAGATTATGGCTTTAATAATTTTGATCTCTCTCGTCCAGACAAATATGGTTTACTTGGTGACTCTTTTTCTCATCTCTCACCTGAACAATTTGATAGACATCCATACTCAAATAAAATGGATACATATAGTTTTGGTATCATTCTCTGGGAACTACTTACTACAGTTCTACTTGGTGAATATAAAATTCCATACTTTGAATTTACAAAAAATGGTACTCAATTTGCGGAGGTTTATGGAATTATAATTAAAATAGTCAAGAATGATCTACGACCAAAATTACCAGAATCTTGTCCTATAGAATTAAATAATCTATACAAACAATGCATATCCAAAGATCCTCACAAAAGACCAACCTGTCAAGATATTTTATCATCTCTCTCTCAAATTGAATGCCAGTATCAACAAAATCCAAAATTGTTTAATGACCTATGTATTAAAAAATATAAAATTTAAATCAAATAAACGTATGACGAATTTGTAGACAAAAGATTGTATAAAAAAAGATATATCAACATCATCATCCAAATCATCATCTTCTTCGACATAACCATCTAGATCCAAACGTAACGAAATAGAAATGACTAAAAATGAAATCATTCTATCATCACTCATTATGTTATGGGGGTGTGTGGTTGATCAATAAAATTATAATCAATAAAAAAAAAAATCAAATTGTTTTTCAATGATATTTCAATATCATATATGGGGTTGATGCAAGAAAGATAGATAGAGGAAGGGAATCTTGTTATTATACTCTTTCTCTGTTTTGAAGTATGTATTTGTATATCAATCTATGTATCCATCAACCTAAATTTTTCAATTTTGATAAAAACTTCACCCACCCACTCCCTATCAATGATTTTGTTTTTTTTTATCACACCCTAACACAAAACTAAATCCATACATAGTTAAAATACACACAAACACAAAACTCTAAACAAACACTCAACCTCCCATACACTCACATTTATTTGTTTTTAAAAAAAAACTCAATGCACATGTACCCCCACATAATTTTAAAAAGTTTTTCTCACTAAAAGAGAAGTTTGGGTTATGTGTGTGTTTGTGGGTTAATTGTTGAGATTTAATTTGTGATTGTGTGTTGTATCATTATTTTTTATACAATCTTTTTTTAGAAGTCAAAATCAAAATCTTAAAATAGAACGTTAATAGCTTTGTGTTGGAGTTTTAATTTGTATTTTTTTTTTTAATTTATTAATTTATTAATAGAATAACATAGTATATCCCAATTAGTAACTCAACTATTAATCCTCTTTTTGTTTTATTAAAAAACCATTTAGAATAGAATAATCAGATAAAATCATATGTATAGTAGATACATAGAATAAATTGTTCAGCATGGAATCACAAATTCACTTGGCACTAAAATATGGAAGTGATGATATGATTAATGAGGCTATTAAAAATTATAGAACAAATAAGTAAGTGTTTAAAGATATATTAAAAACAAATCTAATCTATATCCAAATATTAATATTCATTTTCATATTTTTTAGATTAAATATAAATATTCAAGATCAAGATGGAAATACAGCTTTACATTTAATTCGAAAAGAAGAGATATTGATTTCACTATTGAATTATAAAGGTGTAAATGTATCAATTAGAAACAAAGAAAAAAACACGCCATTTCACATTTTTTGTCAAACATTTACATCTAAAAACTACCAAGAACCCCTGGATTTATTTATTAAAAAAGGTGTAAAAGATTTAAATATTCAAAACAACAACAATGATACACCATTACATAAAGCAATTATCCACAATACGGCATTAATCAATCCATTATTAGATGTAAGTAAAATTACAACTTTGTCACGTTTTAATTTACGATACTAATATTTCATAATCACTTACTTTATCATTAGCTAAATGTAAATGTAAATATATTGAATAATCAAGGCCAAAGTGCCCTTCATTTAGCAATTGAATGTGGTATGGATGATTTGGTAGTTAGATTAATTAAAATGGGTGCAGACATCACACTCAATGAAAAAACTGTCCTTGATATAGCTACAGAGAGTGGCACTATAAAAACCATAAACTATCTAAAGAAAGTCCAAGATATATATTATTTCTTTAAAAGTTTGGATCTAGCAGATTGTTGGCTAGTATTTGTAAAGAATGATATTTTTATGGACACCATCCAAAATCATTTAAACAACAAGGAATCGTTGGCGAAACTAGGGCTCCTTGAAAAGTTGGGTACCCAAGGGTTGTTATCTATTGTTTTAGAGAAATATGAAATGCTCAAACACCAATACCGATACATAGATGATAGCAGTAGGGGCACTCTTACCATCAGAAGATCAAAGAGATTGCTATACATACCAAACAATATAAACAGTACTGGCTCTGAAGACTGGATCATTGAACCATCGGAACTCGAGTACACTTCACGTATTGGACAATTCTCAACCTATACCGAATACAAGGGCTTGTTCAAGAGAAAAGAGGTTTTAATCAGAGTCTTTAAATCCAACTCGCTTCAGCCTTCAGAGTACACTAAAGAGCTCAAGGTCATAGGCACCATCAACTCGCCCTTTGTCTCGAGAATCTATGGCGTTTGTTTAGAGCCTTCACACTGCTTGGTGCTCGAGTACTGGGGAAAAGAGAACCTCTACAATCTCATGAACAACAGCAGATTTGATTTTTCCTGGGACAGATTCTTTGAATTCTCTATGCAAATCACATTGGGTCTTCAATATCTTCACAAGAGAAATCAACAAGTCCTTCACAGAGACCTCAAGTCGACAAACATTATCCTCAACGACGACATGGAATGCAAAGTGTCGGAATACAGCAACAAATTCAACTCTTTTGACAACAAATGTTTGTCACCTGATGGCGCCAACTCTGTGGGTCTATTGGATTATCACCAGGTCATCCCACCAGAGATCTTGAGTGGGGGATCTGTTTATAGCATTCAATCCGATATCTATAATTTAGGTGTAATCATTTTAGAGCTAATGCTCAGAGTCACCAATGGATATTATATCAGACCAGATTCAATGAAAAATAGTTGTATCAATAACATCACCAACATAAACAACGATAGCATTAGTTTATCAAGTTCAAAAGAATTTAAACAATCAATTCTATCAAAATGTCCTTCTGGTGTCTACCAACTCTACAAAGACTGTTGTCAAAAAGACCCATTCCAAAGACTATCCTCTTGCGACAAGGTCATTGAATCCCTAAATCAACTAAAGTATGAATACACTGTGAATAAATTAATTTGGAATGATTTAATAAAGAATAATAAATAAATAAAGAATAATAAATTTATATTCAATCAAATAGTTTTGGTGTAATGTCTTTATTATTAGCATCCAGTGATTAATAAAATCATACATGCCGGAGTAGTCCAATGATCTACCTTCATTAAGAAGCAGATTGAGTAGATGAGAATAAGAGCCAGCGATTATTTGCACTCATAGATACAGGAAGCGGGATCAGTTTGATTAATAAGGTTTTAAGTGATAATTAAGCTAATGCTAATGCTACTACCCGTATCCACGAGTGTTTGAAATTATATGGCTTTAAATGAATACTTTAAAAAAAAAAAAAAAAAAGTAAAATGAAAAAAAAGGAAAAAAAAAAGAGATAATCAGAATCGTACAAAAAAAAAAAAAAAGAATATCCAGCGAGTGATCATCTTCACACACAGATTTATATAGATATAAAACAATATGGGTATATTAGAAAAGATTAAAGATATCGAGGCAGAAATGGCCCGTACCCAAAAGAATAAAGCTACAGAACATCATTTGGGTATGTTAAAGGCAAAGTTGGCTAAATTAAGACAACAATTACTTGAGCCACCTAAATCTTCTGGTAAAACAGGTGAAGGTTTTGAAGTATTGAAATCTGGTGATGCTAGAGTTGCTTTAATTGGGTATGATCTTAGATTACATGCATACATACATATAGACATGATAAATAGAACAAACTAACAACGTAATCATGTATCTATATACTATAGTTTTCCATCTGTAGGTAAGAGTACAATTTTAACTTGTTTAACAGAAACAGAATCACAAGCAGCTGCATATGAATTCACAACTCTTACCTGTATTCCAGGTGTAATTCAATATCACGGTGCTAGAATTCAATTATTAGATACACCAGGTATTATCGAAGGTGCTTCTCAAGGTAGAGGTAGAGGTAGACAAGTTATCTCCGTTGCAAGAACAGCTGTAAGTACACCGCACTATCACCATTACTATTAGAATACGACTGATATCAAAGATACTAACTCCTACAACTGATCAACAACAACTCTAGGATTTAATTTTAATGATGTTGGATGCAAACAAAGGTGAGGTTCAAAAAAGACTATTAGAGGAAGAATTAGAAGCCATTGGTATTCGTTTAAATTCTCAACCACCCAATATATATTTCAAGACCAAATCTGCAGGCGGTGTTAATTTCACAGCCACATGTGCACTCACAAAGATCACTGAAAAACTAGCTAAATCCATTTTACACGAATACAAAATCTTTAATTGCGATCTTGTCATTCGTTGTGATCCAACAGTAGATGAACTCATTGACGCCATCGAAGGCAGACGTTCATATATCAGATGTTTATATGTATGTGTGTTTAATAATCATATGATATGCACCACAGTTATCTCTAACAATACGATCGATCTATAACGTAGGTTTATAATAAGATTGATCAATTGTCAATTGAAGAAATCGACAAGATTGCAAGAAGACCAAATTCAGTAGTGATTAGTTGTAATATGAATTTAAATTTAGATTTCCTTTTGGAAAAGATTTGGGAATATTTAGCATTGGTGAGAGTATATACAAAGAAAAGAGGAGAGGCACCAGATTTCAACGATGCCGTTATTCTCAGAGGTGGTGCCACAATGGAAGATGTTTGTAGATATCTCCACAAGGAACTTGCTTCTCAATTTAAATATGGTATCGTTTGGGGTGTGTCTGCCAAACATTGTCCTCAAAGAGTTGGTTTATCCCATTCCCTCGAAGATGAAGATGTCATTCAAATTGTTAAAAAATAAAGATCATTTTCATTTTTTTATTATACACTATGAATGTATAGAGTGGCAGGTTTGGTTGAGATAATATTGAGTGATAAAGATTTATTATTTTTGTTTGGATTTTGTTTTTTTTTTTTTGTTTTTGTTTTGTTCTTGTTGGATTTATAATTTACAATGTTACTACAATGATTGAAATGTTATCTTTTGATTTTATAGAATTTACAGCACAATTGAGCAGAGCAGAAGCCATTTTCTCTTCAGTTTGTTCCAATTTAACGATTTCCATAGCTCTGTTACCAGAGATAACATCCCAGAGACCATCAGAGGCAACGATTAAATGTGAGTGGAAGGGTGTCAAACAGATGGGTGGCGAGACATAGGGTTCGCCAGTGAGACCACAGTTTAGGTTCTTTATAAAGTGGTCGCCCAATGCACGACTGACCATCAAACCATTGATTCTCGTTTGATTTTCAGTCAATACGACACCATCGCTCTTGATTCTTTGTTGCTCTTCAGGATCGGTGACTCGGTGATCTTTACTGAGGAAGAGAGTCTCGCCGGCATACGAAAGAAATGCGGTTGAATCACCAACGTTGGCTGATTGGACGTATCTTTGGTTTCCTGCTCTCCAAATTAAAACTACGGTTGCTGTGGTGCCTTCGTATTCATATTTTGACAAGAGTGCATCGACTTCTTTGAATGCACTTAAAAATACACCTCTCATGTCGGTGATTTGTTGCTTGCCATATTCTTGTTGGGCGGTTTGAATATATTTCAACAAAATACCGGGCAATATCTCCTTTGTTGTTACAGCGGCGTTTTTACCAGAGTGACCATCAAAAATACCAAAAAGGGCCATTTGGGACTCTTCTGGTCCAAAGGGGGATTGGCAAAGCCACTCGTCCTCCATATCCATGGTTTTCTTGGCTCTCTTTAGGCCTCTCTTGTTGATGTCTGCCTTGGAAGAGAATCCTCTGATTAGGGTGGTTGGCTCTGGTTGTAAAAGTGGATAATAAAACTTTGATGGTGAAAGAGTGGGCGATTGACTGCTAAATGGTAGTTTTGGAAACAAGGTTGATAAACTCATTTTTGATGATGATCTTGATCTATCATTTCCTTTGTTTGTATTTGAAGGTTGTTTTTCTTCATTTTTAAAAGAATCTACAGGTGTTGATATTGATAAATCTTGAGAATCTTGTTGTTGTTGTTGTTGAGGTGGTGGTGCACCGAAAAAACTATAAATGGATGAAGGATCAGCAAATGTAATGGTTCTTGATAATTGTTGTTTCTTGTTATTATTATTATTGTTATTTGAAACTTCTAAACCACCATGCTTTTGTTCCATTAAATCTAGATTCTCTTTAATTCTAACACCATTTGCTCTTGATTCTGTAAATATTGGTGATGGATTTCTATTTCCCATAGGTTCCAATGATTTCATTATTTCATCTTTAAAAAGTTGAGTTGTATTAATTTTATCGTTATCGTTTACAATGTTGGTGTTGTTGTTCTTGTTATCTATATTACTATCATTATTATTGTTGTTGATTAAATTTTCATGATCTATATTATTACTATTACATTTTAATGAATCTAATTCATTTAATTCTTGTGGTAAACTATCTATTGAAATACCATCCAAAACTATATCGTTAAAATCTGGTGTATTATTGATTTGTAATTGATCTGGTTGTTCTTGTTGAATAGTTTGCAGTGAGGCATCATTAGAAGCACCGCCACTATTACTACCACCAAGAGATTGCATCAATTCAGTCCATTGTGATGAACTAGTATTACTGTTGCTTAGTTTACTATTGTTATCATTATTATTATTACTGTTACTATTACTACTATTATTTACAATTATATCTATATCTTCTTGAGATGAGGATATTGGGGGTGGTGGTGATTGATAAGATGATGAATCAAAAGGTTTGGGTGATGATGGTGTAGATATTATCGATTCTGGCTCTATAATATTATTTGATTGTTTATCATTATCATCATTATCAATATTATTTGGTAAAATGAGTTCTGGGTTAGTTGAATCTGCTGCTGCTGCGGCACCTGATGATGATTCTAGTTGATTAAGGAAATAACCAAGTTGTTGTAACCCTTTATATTGTCGGCTGTGTCTAATACCATTGGTTGAACTTGGTTTAGGTCTCTTGCTTTCTTTTTGTTCTTCATCGACAACTTGTTCAGCAGCCTCATTGAATATCTGTAGTAATGGAAGAGGTAAGCTTCCTCTGTAGGGAAAGGTTCTATAAATTCTTAGACTCTGGTTTCTGGGTGACGATCCTGCACTCCCTTTTAACGATATCTTTTGTGTTTTAATATCATACTGTTTGTTACTACTGTTGTAATTGTTATTATTGCCACTATGTACACTAGAGTTGTCATCATTATTACCATTGTTGTTACCATTGTCAGTGTTGTTTAAATTGTCTAAATTCTCCAATACACCTGATATCTCGTCTGACAAAGGTAAGCTAGCAGCACCTGCTGCGGCACCTGATGACGCACTATCTTCGTTGTCGTTGTTGTTGTTAAATGATGTACCATTTACCAATGCGATTAAATCCAAAAGTGATTCACTTTGTGTATTTTGTATTGACTGATGATGAGTGGTGTTTGTAGTCAACTCATTCAATGTGTTTTGAATACTATTACTATTATTATTATTATTATTATTATTACCATTATTATTCTCCTCTTGAGCATGTTGATCAAAATTAAATTGATTAATATCTATGTTATTGTTATTGACAAGATTATGTAAATCTTGGATTTCTTCTTCTCCCTCATCATCCTCCCTATCCTATAGTCGAGTTATGTGCCCATATTAGTATTCCGCAGTCCCGTTGCTACAAGTATTTTATATAATAACATAATACAACACATACTTTAAAAAATGATGGAGAAGAAATAGATGTAGAAAGAGATGGAGCCATCACACATTAGTTTTCTATATATTGTTATATATATAGGTATGGGTGTAGTTGTAGTTGTAGTTGTAGGGTGGTAGTATTGATTGTATTAATACTCTTGGGCTATAGCGACACCTATATTATTTTACAACACTTGGTGGATGAAAAAAATAAAAAAAATAAAAAAAAAATGAAAAATAAAAAATAAAAAAAAAAATGTTTCTCTCTGACTTTTTATAACTACGCAGCGTAACTTCTAAACAAACAAACAAACAGACAAACACATACAGAATCAGTAAATAAAAATAAATAAAAATACAATCGATGAGGATCTTTCTTTTTTCTTTTCTTTTTTTTTTTTCTTATCTGGATTATTTTATCCTTTTTTGCAATATATTGAAAAATGTGATATGAGAAAATCAAAATAAAATATTCACCACTCACACACACACACTATGATCTTTTTGATCAATGATGTATTTATGTCTGTCAAAAAATCTATTGTACAATTAAAAAATAAAACTATAAATATAAATATATATGTGGTGGGTATGTTTGTTTGGGTGTAATCAAATATTTTTTATGGCGATTAGAAACAAATATCCCTATAGATATTTAAATTTATTTTAAAATAAATCATTCTACTTTTTATTAGAATTAATAACTGCCACAAAATCAAGAAATTGATTTTTTTAATTTTATTTTTATTTTTTTCATCTATTTTTTTTGATGATGGTAGTTATCATTACTAATCAAAAACTCTGACATAAAACATGATTTGAATGGATAGGGAAAATATGAGAATTTTAATACCACACACACACACACATGTGATATAATTCACACACACACACACACCTCCATAGAGATGTATTGTGTTTGTATAAATATACATGATCTTTCAACAACAAATTAAATATTTTAAATATGAATCAAATAGTCATAGTCACACACTAATTACAGTATGTTCATTTGTCTTTTCTAATCGAGTGAGGTGATGGAATTTCGAAATAGAAACAAGATAAGGATACACAATTCTAAATTCGCATAATAATACTTTATATGTAAATGAGGAACGAGTGTGTTGCAACATGTGTGTTTGTGTTTGTCTTTTATTTTTTTAAAAATTAAATAAATTTATTATTCATTATCATAAATAGTCATCTCTTTATCTCTTTATTTACGGAAAATAAGATTATTACTATATTGTGTAATATTTTTTTTTTTTTTTATATTAATAAGGTGGAAAAGCTCAAAAAAGAACCATTCATTCCCTGGGGGTGGGAAATCACAATTGTATTGTTTTTTTTTTGAATTTTTTTTTTTTTTGCAGCAATTGTTGTTTCTCGTTTTTTGTTCAAATATAGATAATAACAGTTCTTTGTAATATACACTCACAAACATTCAATCACTATCATTACCAATCACATAAATGAGTTTAATGAATTCATAGATAAAATAATAAATAGTTATAATAAGAATAAGAATAAATATAATATATAATATAAAAAAATGTCAGCGCTCTCAATTGCATCGTTTGTAATTGGATATCTATACTTTGCAGCATGGTCTCTTTCATTTTATCCTCAAGTAATTACAAATTTTAGAAGAAAAAGGTATGGATAGAGGATAGATAGAGAGGTGATTGATAGATGTATTAATACCTATAAATTAATTATCAACAGTGTAGTTGGATTATCATTTGATTTCTTATATTTTAATGTTACAGGTTATATATGCTACTCTGTATTTAATGCGGTATTATTTTGGAGTCCTTTGGTCAAGGAGGAGTATTTGAATAAATATGGGCCACCCATCCCTGTACATATTAATGATATTGCATTTGCATTTCATGGATTCGTTTTGACAGCAATCACAGTGATACAATGCTTTATCTATGATAGAGCTGGTCAGAAAAACTCGATTGTAGGCATATTGATTGGTATCCTCTTGTGGGCGTCGATTGTCGTGATAGTGGGGCTCGGCGCAGCAGGCACTTTTAGTTGGCTATTTGTTATTTATTATCTCAGTTATGTAAAATTATTTATCACATTTATCAAATACGTGCCTCAGGCATTTATGAATTTCAAGAGAAAGAGCACTGTTGGCTGGAGCATTGGTAACGTGTTGTTGGATTTCACCGGCGGCGTTTTGTCGCTCTTGCAAATGTGTTTGGACTCCATCGACTCTGACAATTGGAAGGGTGTATTTTTTGGCGACCCTGTCAAGTTTGGTCTTTCTATATTCTCGATTGCATTTGATCTCTTGTTTATGACTCAACATTATATATTATACAGAAATCCCTCGTCATCAGGCGGCTACAAAAACATTCAAGAAGATGATGAAACAGTGTTTGTAAAGGGTCAATTTTAACTCATAAACCAAGTAAATAAATATTTGGATCCCAAGATATATAGATACAGATATAGATACAGATATAGATATAAACATAGATATTGTTAATTTATTATACAACCTTTGGAATTTTGTTCATCAGCTGATGAATTGGCGGTGGTGTTAGCAGTTGGAGGAGTTGATGATGTAGTAGATGTAGTTGATGGGGTAGTAGATGTAGTTGATGGAGGAGTAGTTGTAGTTGATGGAGTAGCAGTATTATTATTTACAAGAGGTGGAGTATTGCTGTTTAATATCTCTGGGAAATAAGCTGTGATGATGTGTGATCCTATTCTTGATCTTTCTGGATCCCTTGATGATCCAACACAAAATCTAAGAGAAGCAAGACCGTTGGCTACCTTGAAAGCCTGGGTGTATGGATTTATACCATTGTTTTTCTCTTTTAGAGTATCACCGGTTTTAAAGAGATTGATAAAGGTTTTCAAGACTAGGTTTGGAATATCAAGACTAGCATATTTGATCTCCAATCCTGATAGCTTGCACATCAATGGAATGAGACCAATCGATACAAAGTACTCTATTTGCTCCTCGTTGGCATGAAGGGTGGCATTATTGAATATAATCACTATCTCGCACAAACTGTTAAAGTCTTTAGTTGCACTGTTGCCAAAAGTGGCAAACTTACTAAAGAAGCCCAAATCTATGGCCTTTTGGATCTGAGATGGGTTTGCAAGGAAATTGCCTATGCCCACAAAGGCGTGGGCCTTGATTCTACTGCTGGGGTTGTCAAGGAGCTCCAAAATAATCTTTAGACCGCCCAGATCGATCATATAGTCACTCTGACTGGGCTGGCCCATACCCATACTGGCAATCATTGTGAGAGCAACAAAAGTGGACGTCTCACTGTGATTCATAATCTCAACGACACGTTTAACCGAGCCAGAATCTATCACACTCTGGATGCCCTCGGGTCTAGCTGCTATATAAGATATACCACGTATTCCCTCCAACTGGATCTCTGGATCAGAGTTTTCAAGAAACTTGTGTAGTATGCCCACGGAGCCAATGGTCATTTGGAGCGGGGGGTAAGGGCCTCGGCCGAGCAAGGCAACCAACCATGCTGAGTTTCTCAGTAATTGCTGATCACTGGTATTCTCCACAATCTCAATCAAGTATTTCATAATGCCCAACTCTAGCAGCTGTTGTCTGCACTGCAATGACTGTTTGGTTACATTTCCCAAGCAAAAGGTAATCTTATCCCTCACTCGATCAGAAGTGGTATCTAGTGACAATAGCTTGACCAACGGAACCAATAATCCTGTGCCAACAATCTCCTTTATATATTGAAGAAATGCAAAAATTGACATCATCCAACATGTTTCATACTATGCATAATTATTATTAGTATAAATAGAATCCCATCATATCTATCCTTTAAGCACTACTTACTAAAAGATCCTCTGGTGAAGATGATTCTAAAAAAGCAACCAATCTCGGTAAAACGGTAGCACCCAATACTTGGTCAGGCGTGCATCTTTCATAGAGTAGTAGTTTTCTCAATCCACTTGTCCCTTTTACAATATCTTGTATTTCTGTAGAATTAAAGAGTTTAAGAAACTCGTTAAACTATAATGCATCGTCATTAGTTATTGTTTGTTTGTGTCATGTCAATATCACGTTATTACCTCTGTTGCATCAGGAATAGTTTCGTCCATTTGTTGTTGTTGTAGCTAATGTCTTAGTATTTAAAAAAATAAGAAGAGGTCCATTGTGTGATTCAATCAATCTTTTGTTTTTCAAAAATATCTTTTTTCAAATCTTATTCGCACGTGCGGGAACACTGGGAGTTTTCATAAAAAAAAGAGATTATTTCAAATAAACTAAATCACAGTTACACTCACACCCACTATTGATAAATGAATCCAGGTAAACAAATTGCAGTTATTGTATGATATTTAGTATTTTATTGTTTTGTTAAAGAGTAAGAGACAAGAGAACAGTCATCAGATACTGAAAGTAATTTAGTACTATCTGAAGACCAAGCCAAGTCCCAACAATTGTCGGCGTGAACATTAAATGTGTAATCTAACTTTCTACTTTTAATATCCCAAATACAAACTTTTCTATCAATTGATCTAGTGATCGTATCAATAAAATTGTTAGTATATAATAATAATCATAATAATAATAATAATAATAATAATAATAAAATATATGATAATTACCCTGAACTAGCCAATTTTTTACCATCTTTTGAAGCACTCACACATAAAATATTTGAAGAGTGACCTAAAAATGAAGCGATAAAAGGAGTTGAGCTGTGTAAATCATGGAGACGAATTTGAGAATCATCTGCACCGGTAAATAGATTTTTAGAATCTGATGAAAAACAAAGAGCACGAATTGGCGCTGAATGTGCTTTAAATGAGTTTACCTTTTTACCAGATTCCAATTCAAATACTGATACAATACCTTCTGTTCCTGCAATTGCCAATTGTTCACCATTTGGACTCTATTATTGTTATTATGGTAGTAGTAGTCGTAATCAATGAATTAATAACTTGTCACACAATATCGATGAGAAATCATCCTATTTATAAACAATAACATTATTGCGTTGATATTTACAATTGCCATACTCAATATTTGTTTAGATGTATTTGAGATTGATCTTGTTTTTTCGCCTGTTTCAGTTGAATAAATTGTAATTATACCTGCTTCTGAAACTGTTACCAATTCAGCACCTTTGCTAATGAATCCTAGTTTCCAACAACCCACTATAGTATTGTTTTAATATAGACGAGTAAGTATGTGTTTGTATTAGTTGTTTTTAATCAATGATATAGACTACTTACAAGGACCTGAATCTATATCTTTATGAACAGTATTTGTATTTAAATCCCACAATCTAATATGACCGTCTAAACCACCTGTGGCCAAGTCTATTTTATTTGAAAATAAATAATTGAATTAGAATTGATTGAATTCACATCCCACTCATCCATTATCCACTACTTACATTTATCGGTTGGATCAATATCTAATGATGTTACACCCAATACATGTCTATCAAATAATTTAGATTCTGTAAGGAATTGAGGTTGAGTTCCATTCCTGCATATGATTGAATAATAATCATGAATATAAAAGAATTAGTATATCTAATGTCATTTATCTCAAACAATACACAATGGAATCAATATAAACACATACCAAGTCTTTACCTTTGAACTCATACCACCGGTTGCAATTATATCACCTGACCATTTGACACTCCAAATTCCGTCGTCGTGGGCATTTGAGATCTTTTTTCCTATTTCATACTATTGTAATATTACTATTATTAGTATCTGATGGGCCATCAGATCCACAGATTCCTAAATATATCATCATCATCATCATCATACCATATTTATATCACTACAATAAAGTTAAAAAATGAAAAGGGTGAACAACACACAATATGTAATCCCACACATTTTTTTTTTTTTAAACATTTTTTTTTTTTTTTTTCCTTTGTTTTTTACTTTGATCTTGATCTTTAAATTGAGGTCTTCTTTGTATTGAAAGATGTGAAGCTCCATTTTTTAAAGATCAAGTTAAGCAAGTCCAAGAAATCACGCTGGAAAGTCAAACTAATTTAAAAACCAAGATCAAATTTATTTGTTAATGATTTTTTTAAACACAAAATATCGATAAACTTTTTAAAGCCCAGCTTTTGAGCAAAGTCAACAATCTTTTCGTTGAGAGCAGGGAATAGAGGTGCATGAGTGATGTTTCTTGGACATGTGAGATCTGGCTTAAGGACATTGAAAAGAATGGTGTTCAAGATTTGGTCCTGTTGTTGGTCATCGAGTGACAACAATGGATTCAATAAAGTCTGACGCAATGAAAAGAAATCAACATGACCGTTTGCATCGTATCTGTTTTTGGTGACTGCATAGGCAACAATTTCATTTGTGTCTTGGTTTTCTATCATGATACAATCCCCTCCAAACACATGGCTTTGCCACTGGGTTTGCCAGGGCACATAAGAGGGATACCAGTCCAATGCGCCAACCTCTTGGGGAGTGCAAGGTCTTGGTCTCAATTTCAATGGACCAGCGAGATTAAACAAGTCTTTGGAGATGGCACCACTTTGATTCATATTTACAAATAAACCATAGTCAGCAAATCCCATTTCTTTGTATAGGTTGAGTGCGCTTTCATTCTGCAAAACCACCTCGATTGATGCAATGTCAACTTTGGCCTCGACGTACATTTGTTCTTGAGCCCTCATTAATTTTTTACCGATACCTTTTCTTCTGTACTCTGGTATGATGGCTGTGCCACCGTTCCAAGACATGACCATACCATTTTTAAGAGTTCTAACTCCACTGGCAATAAAGCCAATGGGTCTATTTGTCTGTTTACAATAGCAAACAACAGAATACTCTAGTGAATGTGTCTCGATGGTAAATCTTTGAATCAGCTGATCGATTGTAAAACGATATGTTACACCAAACTTTTTAGTATATCCATCGTCAAATCCCTCATGCCATGCCTGATTCACTTGACTGTTATTGATTATTTATATTAGAAATATTCTTTGAAAAATAAAAAATAAAAGAAGGTGGGGTAAGGTACACACCTTAGAGGGCAATCAACCATTCTTTTTATGTATATCTCATCGTCTTGATAAATATATAATTTTTCCTCTGGATTTGATGATGCTGATGATAATTCAATCATTTTCTACTATTACAAATATAAATAATTTCTTACAACTCAATTGAATTGTATGGTATTTATGCCATGATATTTCGAAAAGGCGGCCCACCACCGTACAGTTTTTTTTTCTTTTTTTTTTTTTTGTTTTTTTTTTTTCTTTTTTTTTTCGTAGCACACAAATCGAGATTACAGAGACAAATAACAGAAAGATAAAACAATAAACAATAGTATTACCGTGAGAAATATATAATTATTTATATGTCCCTCAATGTAATATTATTGTTTATTATTATTGTCAATTGATACAATGTCAATAGAATCCAGGATTCGTAGTATAGTTTTAATGGACACCTTGAATCTATTGAATGATCTACAATGTTATCAAACCTCTTGCTAATGAATCACTACTCCCTTTACTAAAATATCTCGCTCATACAACCTCACCACTTGCATCCAAAAAAAATCTAATTTTATAAAATTGAAACTCTCAACACACGCCAACAAATTGTTTTGTCACCACACTAAAACTACTCACTACCCAACCATACAAAAATTCTGTTTTTTTTTGATCGAAAAAAAATTTAAATTTTATTTTTTTTTAAATTTATTTTTCACAATTTCCCATCCACTTTGATAAAAAAAAAAGGTGGTTTTTTTCCTCCACTCTTTTGTGACTGCTTTTTTTCTCATTCATAAAATTTATTTATCGCATAATAGTAATAGCTCTTGGAAAGAGATAAAATCTTTTTCCTTTTTTTTATTTTATTTTTACTTTTACTTTTCTTGTTTTGAGTATCATACCTTCTTAATAAGAACCAACTATATTTGTCAAGCTCACAACAACACCTTTGCCCTTAAAAGTTTTTTTTTATTTTCCTCTTTATAGCTGTTTTTTTTATTTTTTTTTTATTTTTTATTATTTATTTTTTTCTTTTTAAAAAAAGAAAATTATTTTTTTTGTTCGTTATTTTCTAAAGTGTAACACACATTTATTCATATAAAACACATACGGCTTATATTTATATATACACACTAAATAGAGGAAATTTATAGATTATAGTTTTCCTTATTGTTTTATTGTTTAAATACACACTCTTTTTTTATTTCAATATTTATAATATGTTTTTTGACTTTGGAGCTCAAGTGAGTCTTTCCCTCGTCTATCAAAGTTATTATAATAAGAGAAACAATAGTGATTGAAGATCTTATTAAATCCTCAAATTTTATACACTTTTATACACATACACACACAACACACAATATATACAATCGAAAATGAATGCTTCAACAGACTTTTTAAATGTTATTGGTATCAACGAAATTGATTCATTCAATAAAACATTGAATGAAATGTTATCAGTATGGGGTAATACTCCAATGGAATCAAATGTAAATAGCAACAATCACCATAATAGTACCCATCACATTCATAACAATAGCAACAACCAACACAACAACAATCACAATAATAATACACAACAGCAGTTGGATAGTAATATTTCTAGTATATTACAAAGTGTTGGAAGTAGTAATGGTTCCTTTTTAAATCTTCCAATTCCATCACTTAGAAATTCAAACAAAGGAATTCTTTCCCAATTTCGTTTAAATTCTAGTTCAAATTCATTTATAAATACAAGTGGTCTCAAGGATCTTTCTACAAGCAGTAGTAATATCAATATGGCTAGCAGTAGCATAGTAAACACTATTCAATCACAACAAATCAATGATTTATTCAACAATCAAAATCAGAGTCAAAACCCACACAAACAAGAAGATTTAATTAAAACCATAAATGAGATTACAATCGAACAAAAATCTTATCAACCAATTGAAATTATTCCAATTAAAAATATTTTAAATTCTCCTACAAATTCTTCTTCAAATAATTCACCAATTTTAAATAACAACAATAACAATAGTAATAATAATAATAGTAATAATAACAATATTGAATTTGGAGTTTTAAATAATAATTTTATTTTGGATCAAAATAAAATTCAAGATTTAAGATTTAGTACTTCAGTTTTGGATCCAATTTTAAATTTACCATATAATTATAATAATAATCCAGAAATTCAATTACCACAACAATCCATAAAAAAAGAAGATAATAGTAACATTCACAACAACAACTTTACTACTGGTCCAATTAGATCATCACCATTTAATACATTTGAATCAATTCAACAACAAAATCCAATGCCTCAACAATCAAGCGCATTTGTTTTAAACAATGAAGAATTGATGTCATATACAACTAGTGAAATGAACGACTATGCCAAAAAGGTAAACTCTATCAAAGATTTGACTCCATTTGAAAAAAAGGAACTCAAGCGTCAAAAAAGGCTTGTCAAAAATAGAGAATCTGCTCACTTGAGCAGACAAAGAAAAAGAGAAAGATTAACCGATCTTGAACACAGAGTCGAAGAGCTCACAACAAACTCCGTTACAATTAGTAAAAATTTGGTCAATTTAGAAAGTGAAAATCTTGTTCTCAAAGCTGAAGTCGAACAACTCTTTGAAGTCATTCAAGATTCACCCATTTTAACTGCTCTCTTTTGCAAGATTGCTGAAATGAACAAAGATTGTACAGTCACTGCTTAAATCATATCAAAATCAAATCAAAACACTAATTTATTTCTCTGGATATACTTTAATATTTAATATATTCCCTTCTCTCCTCCCCCTTACCTTTTTGTATAATCAAACAACTTTATTCTTTTTTTTTTTTCTTACTTTTTTTTTTTTCTTTGATAAAATAAAGAAAAAAACAATAATTTTAAACAAAACCCAAATAATATCCATATCTTTTATTGATTATTTTATTATTTTTCAATAAATGTATTTAAACAATTGATTCCGTCTGAAATTTTAATATTCAAAGGAATAATATTTAATAAATTATCTCCGGCGTCATTGTTTTGTTTAGAATAATTAATCCATGTTGGTTTAAAATTATGATACACATTTTGATTATTATTTTGATTGTTATTATTTTTTAAAGGATCTATATCCAATAATTGTGCAAGATTTGGATTTAAATCTGAGTTGGCACCTTTACCACTATTTACAATGATTTCAAATCTTAGATCTCTTTCTTGTTGATCGTTTTCAACATTTTTAATTTCAATGTCCTTTTTCTCTACATAATAAATATCTACACTACTATCACTAGCTGGTATTTGTGATTGTTGTTGTTGCACAGTAGATGAATGATTGGTTGTTTTCTTTTTCTTTGATAAATTTGTAATGCTATCCTCTGAATTTGAAATTAATTTTAATAAAAATGATTTAAAACTATTTTCCAGCTCGTTTAAATTTAATTTAGGTTGCTGCTGGTTTGTCACTCTATTTCGCATATGGTAGTAATTATGTTCTGGTGGTTGTATTGTTGTTTCTGTATTATTATTATTGTTATTATTATTTTGAAATGAAAAAATGAATTTCTCAATTGGTCTATTCTCATTGATGTTGTCGGCATGGGTATCATTATTATCAAATATGGCCAACTCTATTCTATCAACAGTTCCATTTACAATCAAGGGTTTTAGACTATTTAATGAGTTTGCTATATACACTGACAGAGACGATGCTCTAGAAATAGGCACTGGAATATCATACTTTAATGCTCTGGTGAACAAACCTAATCAAAACAAACATGTCGATAAAATTAGATTTAAAATAGTATCCTTTATTAGTTATGTTGTTGGGGTCGTTGTCGTCATTGTTGTCGTTTTTGTTGTTAATTTTGTCACTCTATTGTCATCGTTGTGCAGATATAAATCAAGATTCTATCAGAGTTTGCTATGGATAGATGTGCGCGTGAGATGCTATATTTAACTTTTAAATTTACCCTCAAACGAATTTGCACCCAACATATTCTTTTTATAGCATTTACTTTTAAGATTACAAGTGGTGAGATGAACAACGATGACGATGATGCTATTTATTGCGCTTGCACACACTTACATGATGGATAAACACCCTTAATATAGAGTATTGTGTGAAACGCAGTTTCTATAAACTCCAATACAATATCAAAGAATTCATGATTGTTGCTATTGTTGAACATAATTTACAAATTCATTAAAAAATATGACATGTGTGAGTCTAAAAATACGAAACTGTTCTTGAATATCACACTTGTGCATAGTTTTTTTGTGTGTGATGCAAAAATCAATGAAAAATTCAAAAAATTCAAAAAAAAATTCAAAAAAAACATTTCCCAATTTCACAGATTTTTAGAATTTGTTTTGCAAATGCCCCGCCCCATTATCGAGAAAGCCGTTTCTAATTCCAAGATTCAATACGTAAAGACAAGAAAATGCAGATATTTATAAAAATCTAAGAATAGTTTACACAATTGTATTCCATTGCACACTATTCTATATCACATCATCGACTAAACAAATTTAGACCTTACAAGTGAGAAATTTGACTTATCGCTCATGATGTGATACTTTGCATAGATAATAGTATATCATACTACTAAATAGAATAATAATAACAATAATAAATATAATAATAAATATAGAAGCGAGATTAGATCACGTATCAACTTGCTTGAGCAGACGTTACTGAAATTTCCTTTGTACAAACTGACAGACACACACAATACGAAATTAAAAAAAGAATATTTATCAACTTGATAATTTATGTGGACCACATTATTTGATTGGACAATCCTATAATATATATTTGTAATTAATTTTAAAATTCTCCATTGTGATTAATTAATGGTGTCAGAAACCCTCATTTTGATAGAGCATCGAAAATTCTATCAGGATTTTAACGGAAATCCAGCCCGTATTCCATTAATAGGTGATTTTTGGTGGATAGCATTGAAAAAACAAAAAGACAATAAATTTAGATTATGCATCAAAACATACAACATATGCTTCCATATATAGACCAATTCACAATTTTTTGAGAAAAAAAAAGACACTTGTGCGCAATTGGGGGGCACAATTTCTTGAAATTTTTTTTTCAAAAAAAACGCGAAAAAAAAAAAAAAAAGAAAAAAATACAAAAAACAACGCCCATTTTTAAATATGCTATTTGTTGTTGCGGCCTTTGTCTAGGCCCTATTTTTCAACAATTTTTTTTTTTTGTTTTTTTTTTATTTTATTTTTTCAATTTAAACAGATCCTCAAGATCTGGAAAATAAATTATATAAGAAAAAAAACAATTAACTTTGGAATTACGCGTTCCATCACCATCTTTTTCACTATTATTTCGTGGTTAGTTTTTTATTTTATTTTATTTTTTATTCTATTTTTTTTTCTTATCCACAATACAAATTAGAAAGTTGCTTATGATTTCTTTTATTTTCTTTTAAAAAAACAAACTTGCTACATCCACACAAAAGGACCACCATAGGTGCTTTACATTTATGCAAATTTTAATTTTATCTTTCTCCTTTACAATTCATATTCCCATCCATAACCCCCACCCCAACCCCAACCCCAACCACATCCAACACTATATCATCCATCCTTTTTTTATTTCTTCGTTGTGACATACCCTGCCCAACAACAACAAAACAACACCGCCAACTTTTAAATTCTCGACCACCAGAAAGAAGGTGTTGATGTGACATCGACAGATTTTGTGTTTTTTTTTAATTTTTTATTTTTTTTCATATTACTCTCCAACATTTTCACAACCACTTATCAACCCGGGTTTTTGTAATCTTTTACTTGAATCACTCATCATTCTACTCTTGTCTACTGTTGTGTATTATCCATAGTTGTATTTGTATTTGTTAATTATCCCAAAATTAAACAAGGTCTTTCGGGGCCTAACTTGTCAATTGCGCTTATTTATATAAATTTTTATTTTACTAAAGTAGTGTTGAACTAACTTATCAAATTCACACCTTAGTTTAGCGATCTTTCATTACAAAAGTCCTAAACTTTCATAATTGTTTTTTTTTTTGTTCATAATCAGCATCAAGTATTTATAAATTTTGTATCTAAATCTTTTTTTTATTTTTTTTTCTCGTTTTCTATTTTACAAAAAAAATGTCTTTTCCAAACTTTAATCATAACATCAACAACTCTGGAAGCAATAGTAATAATAATATCAACAGCTTATATATGCAATCAGTGTGTGTTTTTCCTCAAAGATGTTCCGAGAATGAAGTCTATATGAAATATTTGATTCAAAAGAGAGATGGATTAAACCCAGAGATTAGAGGTGTGACAATCCCAACGAAAACTGAAAAAGAATCACTAGAAAACTATATAGGTAAATATCTAAATATTTTTTTTTCCTCACCACACAAATTATGATAAGGTCCTTTTATCACCCAAAAAAGATCGTTTTTTTTTTTTGAATTTTCCGATTAGAGGGCCCATTTTATTTTTTGAAAATAATTTTGTATTTTTTGTGAAAAATTTTTTTTGGACAAAAAAGTGCAGCATATAGATTTTTTTTTTTTTTTGATTTTCAAGATCTGCACACCAGTTTTTTTTAAAATTTTGTGGGGCCGTGTGCTTATTAGCCTCACCACACCCCTTCCCACCTCACATTTTTTTTTTTCTTTTTTCACAACACCGCTTTTTTTATTGATAAAATCATCACATGTCAAACCATGCACAGGCATTATTTGGTTGGATCTGATTCACTAACATTATAATAATCAATTAGATGGTGAATTACACTATGTTAATAGAATAGGCAGTCAAAAAAAGAGTAAAGTACGTAAAGGAGGTGGCTACTCTTGGAAACAAAATGGTTCAGAGACAAAAATCATAGATAGCAACACTCGACAAACTTTGGGCATAAAGAGAACACTCACCCTCCAAGACGAGGAGAAGAACAAGAAACTATGGGAGTTTTCTTTATGGGAGAACGGTGCAGAGAATGAAACTCTATTGTTTAGACACTTTTTATCTGATTTACCAAACAAGAAAAAGAGAGAAAAGGTCCCCGACTTTAAAGGTGAAAAGGTGTTTGTTTACACTGGATTTCCAGATGGAAACAAACCAGTTTATGACTATGACTTAAATTATCCCTCCACTCCTGTCCATTCAAGTTCCTCTACTCCTGCTTTATTATCCTCACCAAGTCCCCCTTCTCATCCCAGCACCCCAACAAGCAATACTATTTCTTTTACATCATCCTCACATAATAATTTAAACAACTCTAATAATAATAATAATAACAATAATAATCCGCCCCATATTCATAATCATTTCACCTACAATAATAATAACAATAACTCAAGTGGGGGTGGCAGTGGAGGTAATAGTTCAACCAGTAGTAGTATAGGTAGTCATCACTCTTCATCTTCTCAACCTTTACCAAATCATTATTACAATCAATACAATCAATATCCATATAATAATATTGATGAATATTCATATAATAATTATAACAATAGTAACAACAATAACAGTAATAATAACAACAATAATTCATCACCTTCTTCTTCACCGATTTTAACAGGAAATCAAAGACCACATGGTCATCATTTTTCCTCAACCCCTTACAGAACTGGTAATAATAACCACATATATTCACCTTATTATCCAGTTCACAGTAACAACAACAACAATAATAATAATAATAATAACAACAATCAAAGATATCAATATAGTTCACCTATTATTTCAAACTATACAAACCCAATTATAAATCAAAATAATAACAACAACAACAACAACAATAACAACAATACTGGAGGTAATCAACATAATATACAAGAAAGAGCTTCATATATAAGAGTTAATCCTTCGTTATCACCCTACAACTCTTTTCCATCGAATAACCCATATCCTTTCCCATTTAATAATCCCTCCTTGTCAACTGCTTCTAGTCATATATCCAACCAAGGAAGCAGTAATAATATGAATAATAATAACAATACCAACAACAACAGCAACAACTCACCACCAATCAATCATCAATTGAGTAATGTTGGCAGCGGCCTTAAACATTACCAAAACGATACCACAATTCCACCTCTACCACCTCTTGGTGCAGCCATTTCATCCTCTCACAAAAGAAGAAATTCATCTGAAGATTATTCATATCACATCAATATCAATAGTAGTGGTGGTAGTGTTGGTGGTTCACCCATTGACCCGTATAATAATCAATCTGTATCATCATCATCTTTTTCAATTCAAAATCAAGTAAACAACTATAGTAATAACAACAACAACTCATATAACAACAACAACAACAATTACTCTAGTTCTGGTGATGAAAATCCCAACAATCGATCATCGTTGAAAAAGAAAAGAAAAAGTTCAATTGACTCTAATTGAACTCTCCCATCGACGCGTTCCATCCACTTGCCATCTTTTATTTTTTGTAAATAGTTTATTTTACCCTCTACCCTCTGTCTCATATAATCATTAATAAATTTGTACAGTCGATCGAATAAAACTGTAATTTTAATTTAACTACTACTATTGTTTCTTTTATTATTGAGGAAGATTATCATTTACAACTGGTTTTTGACTGATATGTTTACATGAACGACAGGTTCTTAATTCTTCAGAGGCATAAAACTTTTCAATCACTGGTTTGAGCATTTTACCCAAATCTAAATTGTCAACATGAAATGATTCTTCATAGAGAATCTCTTTGCAATTGTCACAATACCATCTTAATCTATCAATGGATTGTGATTCTCTCTTTCTCTCCAAAACCAATCCAATGGTGTCTTTGTATCTTTGTGGTGAATGTGGTGTGTTGCCTGGTAAAACAAATGATTCTCCTTCTTTGATTTTAATATCCTTAAACTCACCTTGATAATGTACTTTTAGAATCATATCACCTTTAAATTGATAAAAGAATTCCTATTTTAAATAAACAGTTATTATTATTATTTTTGTGACGACAATGATCTCATGTGTGACACATACATCAGTTTGATTGATATGATAATCAGTTCTTTGATTTGGACCACCGACAATCATGATAACATATGAAGAGTCTGGATTTGTATATAAAAGTGCAGCACCTACTGGTGGTGAAAGAAGATGTTTATTTTCTTCAATCCACTAAGAGTAGACATGTCTTATTAGTACATTATATTTGAATGCCTATACCTATAGAGCAGTATCATACTTTTGAGATATTGATAGGTGGAAGTAACATTTTGTATATATATATAATTTGGAGAATATGAAAAATAAAAAATGTAACACAAAGACAAGACACAAATTTTTATTTTTAAAAAAAACAAATTTAATTTTTGAAAAATCAATTTCAGATATTGATAGTCATAAATTTCGATAAAATCACACACATATATTACTGTTTTCCCCAAAATAGAGAATTTGTTTTTATTTCAAATTTAGGATATACCAACTGATGGAGATGAATAGATTTTATTGAAATATGACTAATTAATGGTCATTCTTTTCTCAGAATGTTAATCAAAAATATCTACAGACACAATAGGTTAAAATCATAAAATATGATCACTAAAAACGTTACCTCTCACTCTTGGGCACAGCATCCTCTCGCGCATCGTTTTTTTCAAAATTGCAAAAAAATTAAAAAAAAAAATCGAAAAATATTTCGGTGGTTTTTTTGCGAGAGTGATAAAAACGACGAACATTTTTTTTTCTTTTTTGTATTTGTTAGATAGCTTAATATATCACCGTATTTAATTATATACGTCACATATATACATTAAAATGGTGACTAAAAAGACAACCTCTACCAGCACCACACCACCTGTAAATAAGAAATCATTAAAGAGAAAAGAAGAAGAAATCGTAGATACACCAACACCAGTAACAACAACTAAAACTGTAGAATCAAAATCAACTACCCCTAAACAAGTTTCAAAGAAAATCAAAACCACACCAACCAATGATATCGCAGCCAAAGAAATTGAAGCCTTAGCTGCTATTCCATCAGTCAAACAAGTTGAAACTCAAAAAGAATTAAAAAAAATCGTTAAATCTATCGATGAAGAAAAGATTGCCCCATCAACTACCACTACTACTACTACCTCAAAGAAACCAACTAAAAAAGTTGTTGAAAAAGTAGAACAACCAGTTGAAAAATTAGAAGAACAAGAAGAACAAGAAGCTGTTGAACAAGAAGAAGAAAAGGATGAATTTGCTGCAGGTAAATATCAAATATAACAAGACACACACACACTTCGCCTCATCATCATCATCATCATCATCATCATCATCATCATCATCATCATCATCATCATCATCATCATCATCATCTTGTGATATGAATAATTGATTATATGTTTATATATACTAATTGATATTATCTATATATAAAATAGAAATTATTACAGAAAACTCCATTGAATTCTCAACATTACCAATTGAAGAAAAAACAAAGAATGCCATCAAAGAAATGGGATTTGTCAAGATGACACAAATTCAAGCTAAATCAATATTACCATTACTTGAGGGTAAAGATCTTTTGGGTGCCGCTAGAACTGGTAGTGGAAAGACATTGGCATTTTTAATTCCAGCCATTGAATTGTTGGTCAAAGCCAACTTTAAACCAAGAAATGGTACTGGTGTTATCATTATTTCACCAACTCGTGAACTTGCATTACAAATCTATGGTGTCGCCAGAGAACTCATGAAATATCACACTCAAACACACGGTATTATTATGGGTGGTACTGTAAAGAAACCAGAGGAAGAAAAATTGGAAAAGGGGGTCAATCTTTTGGTTGCCACTCCAGGTCGTCTTTTGGATCACTTACAAAACACCAAAGGTTTCAATTTAAAGAATCTCAAATGTTTAGTCATTGATGAAGCTGATAGAATTTTAGATGATGGTTTTGAAGAAGAAATGCAACAAATCGCCAGAATCCTTCCAAAACAACGTCAAACTGTCCTCTTTTCAGCCACACAAACTCGTAAAGTCGACGAAATTGCCAAGGTTTCATTCAACAAAGAGCCAGTCTACGTCGGTGTCGACGACTCTAGAGAAGTCTCTACCGTCGAAGGTTTGGAACAAGGTTACGTTGTGTGTCCAAGTGAAAGAAGATTCTTGTTGTTATACACCTTTTTGAAAAAGAATCTCTCTAAAAAAATCATTGTCTTTTTGTCCTCTTGCAACGCTGTCAAATACACTGCAGAGCTCCTTAACTACATTGATATTCCCGTACTCGAATTACACGGTAAACAAAAACAACAAAAACGTACAAACATATTTTATGAATTTGTCAATGCCGACAAAGGTATCCTTATCTGCACAGATGTAGCCGCCCGTGGTCTTGATATCCCTTCCGTCGATTGGATCATTCAATACGATCCTCCCGATGATCCAAAAGAATACATTCACAGAGTCGGTCGTACCGCCAGAGGTCAAGGTAAAAAAGGTAGAGCCCTCTTGTTCCTCTTACCAAAGGAACTCGGTTTCCTCAAATACCTCAAGCTTGCCAAGGTCCCATTAAACGAATACGAATTCCCAAAGGGCAAGGTTGCCAACGTTCAAGAACAATTGGAAAAAATCGTCTCTCAAAACTTTTACTTATACAATTCTGCTCGTGATGCCTACAAGAGTTATATTTGTGCCTATTCCTCTCATTCACTCAAAGACATTTTCGACGTTAATTCTTTGGAACTCCAAAATGTTGCCAAAGCTTTTGGTTTCAACGATCCACCCAAAGTCCATTTAAATGTCAGCTCTAGTGGTAAATCTGACAAAAAGAATCCAAAATCAAATTTTACTAAAAATTATCAATCAAAATTCCCAAAAGATGGTAGACAATTTGTTAAATAAAATAAATAAATAATATATACATTTTAATATTTAAAAAAATAAAATAAAATTATAAATAAATATATTTATTGTATGAATTCTAATAATCAGAGAGACTTTGATTTTAATGTTCCATCATCATCAATTATTTTACAATTAAAAGTTTTTAATGATCTTTTAAAATTTTTAATTAATAACCAAGTCCATTTAAATTCTGGTAAAAGAATGAAAAATATCCAAATTGAGACACCATATCCAAGATTATAATAAAGTGACTGAAATAAATAATATGAATGTTTGGGTATTCTTAAAATTGCAAATATAACTATTCATTAAAAGAATTAGTATTTTAGTTTATCATTAATAAAAAAAAAAAACACATACATAAACTAATACCATATAAAAAACAAGGGAGTTTACCAGAATTTATATCTAATAATCTCATCATTGAAATACTTGTACTAAATGGAACTAAAATTTCAGAATAAACACAACCAGTAATCATTAAAATAACTCTTCTATTTCCATTCTATATTTGTAGTTTTCGGTTAATAAAAAGATTAAATAGTAAAATATTTAAACACTTACAAATAAGGCAGAAGTACAACCACAAATAGCAATAATATGATGAACCCACATCATTGTGTCATCACTTTTATATAAGGATAATGTAATTAGATCACCTGCATGATAAAAGATAGCACCCAATAATGAATATATAGCCCCCTGTAAATCACCTTCTAAACAAGCTTTTAAAGAAACTTTACAAACATAAACACTATAAATGCTTCTCACTATTCTTTGATAAGTCTCTGATATTTTTTTCGGATTCGTTTGTTTATATAGTTTAAATTTATCAGACAATTGTTTTGGACCTTTTTCAATAATAATCTCTGTAGCAAAGGTATGTAAAACCAAATACCCTATCATTGGAGTTAAAAAGAATAAAACAATGTTTTGAATCAGCATTTGGTCAGAATATTCTAGATCCAATCCAAATCTGTTCAATATTGAACTAGGTTCAATGTTTGAAACCATTCCTAGGCTTCCATTGGCTTTTGTGAAAGATGGATATAATAGATAAGGATCTATATACGAATTATCAATACAATGAGATCCCATTGTAAAAGAGTGATGGTTTATAATGTAATAAAGATTTTAAGATAGTGTCGGATTTGATATGACTGAATGTGCGAATGGTTAGATATTTAAAGTAGATTAGTAATGTGGTAATTAAGAATAGATGATTTAATCTTTTTTTTTTCCATTTTATCATTACACCAATGGTAAAATTAGATTTATTCGGAAAAATAAAAATTTCGGTGGGGTGTGTGTGCGAGTGGGTTTGATTAGTTGTTAAACACAGATATATAATTTATTGGGTGGAATTTTGCTTTTTTAGGGTGTTTTTTACTCGCAATTCCATTACTATAGACAAATTAGATCTTTATTAAATCTATAATCGTTTAAGTTTAAATTCAAACTATTAACTCTTCCTTTTTTAATAATTGTTATTTTAAGAAAACCATAACTTAATCTTGGTGCAAATTTGTGTGAGTGTGTAGATTTATATCTTTTTTCATTATGCAAGTGGTTGTTCAATAAAAATTAAAAATTACAAATATTAATTTTTTTTGAGTAATTTCAAAATTTTCAAGAAAATAACATAAACATAGAGATTACTGTTATATAGTATAGAAAATGAAATCAGACTATTCGTTTAAAGATGAAATAGATGACCAAATTAATGATGTACAATATGGTGTTGACTCTGTTGAGGTAGTTGAGAATCATCCTTCTACTAATTTTGATGATAACACAGCTGTATTAAATGTAGTGACTAAAGAGGGTGTAGAGTTATTGATTGAAATGTGTTTACACAGCGGTTTTAAAGTATTATCATATCATCTTTTTAAATAATGGTTTAATATTAATTTCCTTTATTTAAAAGATTCTCAGTTACAACAATTCAAAAGAACCTTTGGATACCTCTAAAAGTTTTGATGCTTTATCAAATTTAATAATGAATTATAGCGAAATGTTTAGAATAGAGTTTAGTAATAAGTTGATAGAAAGATTATCTGGAATAAAATCTTAGGGGTTTGGTTTTAAATCTATGTTTTTGTATTAATAAAACGAAAACTAGGGCCTATCTGTAAATTAAAATAAACATAGAAGACTTGAAATTATATGATTAAAAGAAATGAATTATTTTAAAATACTTTTCAACCATCAAAAATCAATACTATTGTTATATTGATCAATAGATAATCATCCCGAAATATTCTAGCATCCTTTGTCAATGTCTTGGAAACGCATCAAAGATTATAAAGAGAGAGCTTGAAGATGTTTATTAGATTGATTTTTTAAAAAATAATAGAATAAATATAATCTTATATTTTAGAGACCATATTCATGAAATCTATTTTATAATAATCATATCCTTTAGTGGTTTTATTTAAGGATAAAAATTTTAAAATTGATGAAGATTTTTTTTTAATCAAACAAATATCTGAAATATCTGTTTTTAGGTTTTAAAGAATTTTCAGTATAAAAGAAAAAAAATATTGTCAATCATGAAAGTTTATTATATATAATACAATATGGAGGGTCTACCAGTTTATCAAGATGATGAAGTAAGTATATCTATCCAATTGTTTAAGTTATATATTATTATTAATTATAATTAATAATTATTATTAACTTTTTTTTTTTCTAGGGAAAAGAAAATTGTGAAAACTTAAATTCAGAAGACCTGGAAGTAGTTTACAAAAGTTTAAATTATTTTGTTACTTTAATGGAGATTGATTACTACAATACCACTGATCCTGTTCAAAAGATTATTGATGTTGGTACTGTCCCCAAAGTAATTACTTTACTTCATAACTCCCCTGATAACTTGACGCATTTAGCATGTAGATTTTTTATTCAAATGCTTTGTATTCATCCAGAGCACATTAACATTATTGCAGACTACGGAGTTTTAATTCCTTTAATTCGATTGGTGGAGAAATCGAGTGATAACTCAATGTTGGTTGGCATTGCACTCTGGATCATTGGCTCTATTGCTGAAGACCCTAAATATAGAGAAGAGTTGTATGAAAATGGACCTCTCCAAACCTTTTTATCTCTTTTACAAAAATCAAACGCATCCTTTACCATTGGCTCTGTGAGTTTGATTGTAAAGAATCTGTGTCAAGGAGATGTTAGTGTAGAAAAGGGTTTTAAACTATTGGAGATTTTATCTTTGGTAATGAAGTCAAACAATAGCTTATCACTATCAAATGGTGCATCTGCATTAAAAGAAATATCAAAACTCAAAGAGATGATTTTCTATCTGATCGAATGGAGTTTAGTCAAGCTATCATTAGATGTGTTGAAAAATGAAGTGTATTCACGATTTTACGCTGATCTACTCTTAATCATCGAGAATACAAGTAAAGAGAATCCTCAGCATGTTTTTTCAATTGGCACATCATCAGTGATTCTAAGATTCTTGTTTGGTCCAATCAATCCGGAGCCTGCTCCAGATGGTGAAGATGAAGTGGATCCAACCAATACTACCGAAGCAAAAAGACTAATAGTACTTAATATCTTGTCAAATCTAATTCCAAGTGCAAATACTGATCAAATTCAGGAATTTATAGATCTACATTACTTTGAAACACTGATTAACCTACTAAATAACGACACTGATAGTAAGAAAGTGATCAATCTCTTGTTTTTATTGCTAAAGAATGAAGATGTTACTTTTGATCAAATGGAATTTTTGGTTAGTCATTTTGAATTTCTTCAAGTCTTTATCATTCAATTGGAAGCACCAAATCTTAGTTCACAAGATAAAATCACTATTATTAAAAGCATCAATCATATCCTAAGTATTGGTGATCAGATTCAATTACAAAAAAAAGCTGAAAACAATTCCTTTGTTGCAAACTTCACCTCCATTGATGGATTCAGTAGATTAAAAACTATATATGAAACTGACAATACTATCGAGACTCATTATCCTCTATCCAATATCCTAAACTTTGAGAAATAAACGAGAAATAAAAAAAAAAAAAAAAAAAGGTTTAGTTTTGTCCATTAAATTAAATTCCATAAACAGATATATCTGTAGATATATATTTGTCAAGAGTCAATGAACCATAGGGCACACTCAAAATCAATACTATTTAAACAAATTTGGAATAATAGTTATCTGAGAAGAATCATTAGAAACTATGTAGTGGAGAACAAAGAGATCAAAATTAGTTTCTTCTATTTAATTACCAACTATAAAGAGTTGGCATTGTTGGACAAAGAGAAATACAATATCCTAATATGTCTTGTAATCGATGATCCATACGGTCGTCTCATGAATTATGGCATAGAAGACACAAAGACGGATTTTGTATTGCAAGTGTTTGACAGTCCCCATATCGGCATTGTCAATAGTCTGGAGATCAATCAACCCACAGAAAAACTAATGTCTTTTGTCGAGGGAAGAAAACTGCCAGAGTCACTGGTCAAGTTGTCGTTGTACTTTAGTGATGGGGGCAAATGTGCCTTTGACTATACCTCGATACCCAGCAGTGTGACAGAGCTCTGTGTGCAAGCACGGGGAATACGTGAGCCTATACATTCATTGCCTTCGTCAATAAAGCATATCTCCTTGAATTACTATCCCTATAAAATATTGCCAGGCACATTACCCGAGGATCTACAGTCACTGGAAACATCCGATTACTATCTACCATTGGGCAATGAATTACCCAAGACCCTGACGAAACTAAAGTCGTATGACGAAGTCGGTGTGAACATCAACAATAGCGACCTTCCTCCAACACTAAAAACCCTAGATCTCTCTTCAAATATCCAATATCTCACGAATCTGTCGTTCTCAGAGCCAATGAAAGGGCTGGTGGTCGAGTTAGATAATGTAGAGCAACTCTACATCACAACAAGGAAGACTTGGATCACTGAAATCTATTTCAACCACTTTACCAAGCAAGAGATCCCCATCAACCTATTCCCCGAAACCTTGACGACTCTGACACTCTCGTATGATTTCCCGCTTATGCCCAAACTCTTGCCTCCCCATCTTACAAGATTGGAATTGTACAATTTCGACAAAAGATTGGACGCCAATATACTACCCCGCTCACTCACCTTCTTGAGCATGGCACAATACAACCAACGTCTCTATAAAGGCGTGTTACCGCCAAATATTAAAAACCTTGAAATGCGTTCATTTGCCCAAACACTCGACAGGGGAGTTTTACCCAACCTGATTAAATTGGAACTCGGCACCTTTTTGCCTCTGGATCGCCAACCAGACGTGTTGCCTTGCAGCCTGTTGGTGCTCTCTCTATCATACTTTAACAACATTCTTCCAAACTACCTACCCAACACCATCCAGCATTTGAAGATCCATTCATACAAAGAGATATATATCAAAGAAAACACCATACCTGATAGTGTCAGACAACTAAGTATTCGTTTTGGAGTCATACGGAAAATGGTGTTGCCCGAATACACCATCACCCGGTTGTCTCTAAATAGAATGTCTCAAAGAGAGGCCCCTTTTAAAGGACTCATCGTGCCACCCAGCGTCAAAGATCTCGACATAGACATTGGTAGTGTACCTGTCATCCCTCCCTCTGTCGAGAAACTAAGACTACAGCCTTTCAGTATTGTTAAAAAAGGTGATATACCCAAAACCATCAAACTTTTACATCTAGACCTACCCTATGATCAACATGTAAATAATATTGAGCCTGGTATCATTCCCCCAAGATGTACAATATCTTTAGATGGTATATTAATATCAAACAATAATAAATAAATAAATAAACATCAGTAATATACTCTATTCATTTATTGATCCTCTTACTCTTCATCTTCATATGCATCATTAAATCTGTCATCTTGTTGTTGTTCATCGTAATCTTCTTGACCATAATAAAATTCACCTTCATCCTCTTCCTCTTCATCAGGATTCAATAGAGCACCCTTACAAAAAGCATCATATAAATCTTTAACTTGCTCCTCTTGTTGTGGTATAAATCTAACCTCGGTATATTGTTCGTCATTGTTGTTGTTGTTGTCGTCATCGTTATCGCTATCTTGGTCCATTGAATTACCATTACTACTGTCTGGCACTGAAACATCGCCATCTACCTGAATATATACACACATTGGATACTCTTCATTCCTGTTAAAAATGGCATTTAATCCAATTTGATAGAAATTAAAAGAATAATGTTTATTTGTATCTTTTTCTATCCAATGTACATTTCTATTGGGTTTGATATATTAGTATATATCTATTTTAGATAGATAATGTTTGTGCATTGATACATACTTGTTTGAAATAAATAAATCACCTGCACCTATATTTGTACTTTTAATATACACGGTTACTGTACTTAATCTATAAAACACCTCTTCTTCTAGTCCTAAATAGTTTTCAATCATTTTACAAATATAGATATATACAGTGAATTTACAAATCTAAATTAAATGGCATCTGAAAAAATCATAGTTTTTTTTTTTTTTTTTTGTACGAAATTTCCAAAAAGAGTAAGGGAAAGCCCATCCTTAATTTATTTATTTTCTTGCTTATTTAATTCCTCTTCTTCTTCTTCTTCTTCTTGATCAAACTCTTGCTCCTCATTATCTTCCTCTTGAGATATTTGGTCAGAGTCGTCAGAATTGTCATCAAAAGACATATTGGCTTTTAGTTGTAATTTTGAAATAAGTAAATCGGCTGGAGTTTTTGTTGATAACCAGTTTTTATTTTGTTTTCTGCAAAAATTAATAAAACTATTAATATTTATATCTATAATAAATGAGATAAAATCAAATACTATTCCTAAATACTTACTCTAAAACTATTTGAAGATTAGTAAATAATTGAATTGTAGTTTGTATGGATCTATACAGCCATGGTTGAATAATATTAATATTAATTAATGAAACAATTTCCTTTGATAATTTTCTTGAAACTGCTTTCAAATAAACTATATTCCATGTAGCTATATTATTAATGCTGTCAGTATGATATTTGGAGAATAACAAAAATAATCAATAATAATACTTACTACTAAACATTGGTATTCTTTGATCTTTATATGGTGAGTTGAGATAAGCATCCAAAAATTCATCAAGTGTTATTGATGGTAAAATTTCTTTTTGAATGGTGTGATAGGTGAAATTAGCGATGGAGGCTGGTTTTGTGTTGTTGTTGTATGATAACTCTAGGGCATCGGCAAGTGAATCATTTATGTTGTCTGTAAATGAATTATTAAATGCAAATGAAATTGAATTTAAATAGGATTGATATACAAGCTCTGGCATATCACTATCCATTAAACCAGATGATAGTATGGAGGATATACATCTACGATAATCCATTAACCAACTATAATAAACCAAATTTAACTCTGATCCCAGATGCTCTGTTGTTGGTGAAATGAAATCCATTTCCTTTTCTAACGCAGACATAAATTTAGATTGCTGTTCTTTTATCAACTGATAAGGCAACAATGAATTAAATTTAGCAAACAAAGCCCAATCTCTCTTTATCATATCATAGGTTGATTGTTGTTGCTGATGACCTTGTTGTTCTTTAAATGTGATTCTTAGACTATTGAAAAACTCGTCAATATTAACTGGATCTTCTTTAATAAAACAATTTTTAAAATCAACACTCTCTCTATTTAAATCGAGAATAGGTGATTGCTGAGAAATAATCTCAAAAGTTTGAGTTAATCTTTCAAATATTTTAGATTCAATTTGTTTTTCTAAATATAATTTACTTGATGAATTTGAAATTAATATTTTAATTCAATAAATCACTCTAGTCATAGCTACTTACATATACTTTGATTCATTTGACCAAGGACTTGCAAGTGATTCGAATTGAACAATCATTTTATTCTTTTTATCTTGATTTTTGGACAATGATAAACCTTGATATTTAATTAGTTGTTGGAATAATTTACCTTGACCTGTAATTGATTTGGTAATCATTTGTTTGATATGTTGTTGTACATGAATCTTTTTTAAGAATATCTAAAGGAAAAAAGTATATTAGGTTAACAACTAAAAAAAAGATGAAATAATATAAAATAATAATTACTTTAAATAAACGCTCTTTAAAATAAGATAAAGGAGTAGGATCCACAGTAGAGAAAGGAATAAATCCATCGGGAAGTGGAAATGAACTCCTTTCGAATTTATATTGACGAGCAAACTCTATACTTGGTGAATTGATCACACCAATGGTGTAGTTATAGAATGGATCCATTCTTGACCCAAACAAGGCGTCATCCTCAATGCCAGCAACACTTTTATTATCGTGACACATGACAAACACTCTTTCTTGATAGGGTATCCATCCAATCAACTTTGGTAAATAATTTGATAGTTCATTATTGGAATAGCCACCCAAGGATTGAAAACTAGGTGTATTGACCATTGTCATATTGTAGATTGTTGGCGATTGAACCACGATTTCTAAAAACTTTTTACTATATTTGGGCACTGTTGTTGATGGCGATGACGACTGCTGATCGCCACTACCACCACTGCCACAATAATCGTATATCTCTTTTTTAATATCCTTTAGATTATAATCACCACCAATAGACACTGAATATGAATCCAGTAATTGAATACTCGACGATGTTGCTCTTTTACAATGTACCATGACAGGAATATCCAATGCCTTATCAAACAAATCTAATCCTATCAATTGATTAATCAATTGATTCTTTATATCTTGATTATCGAGTCCATAGAAAAATATTGTACCCAATGATAATGGCTCATCTAGATAAATTATTATTGCTATTGTTAGTATCTAGTTTTATAGATATATCCACATCTAGTTTTATAGATATATTTATATCTATATCTAAAATAATACAAACCTAAAGTCTTTTCTAGTAAATTATAATAGGCATCTATAACATTTGTCAATTCATTTTCTTTTTCTAGTTTGATGAGGTTTTTGAAATAGTTTGACTCCATTTCAAGGATTTGAGCTTTTTCAATTTCATATTCAGGCAGAGATGCAAAGGTTTTGTGATTGGATGGTGTGAACTTTTGCCATCCTGATGAAATTTGTTGAAATGAGGGTGATTCTCCAAAGAGCTCTTTTAGTTTTGATCCTGCAATCTCTGAATTCTTGTTGTTATTTAAACAACTTGATACAAATGTATCTTGGACTGAAAGTAATCGTTCAGGTTGTGCTACATATAAATGTGTTCTTTTAAGATACTGTCTTTTACCTATAGTTGTAGTAGTTGGCGATGACGATGATAATGTTTTCTCAATGGCATTGATAGTAATGTTGTTTCTTTGATTATTAAACAATGTATTCAAACACTCTCTAATAATGACTTTATTATTCTGATTTTGCATATTGATCATCAGTATTAAGCATACCCAATGCAAAAAAACATATATATCTATGAAAAAAAAAAAAAAAAAAAAAAAAAAAAACGAAAAAAGAATGAAAATGCAAATTTGAATTGCATTTCATTTTAGTAAAGGGCTATGATATCTCGTAGTGGGTCCCGTTTCCATTTATCGATAAATGAACATCTATATCTTGTTCATATGAAATTGGTGAACACAAAGTGAAAATATTCACATGAAATTTCAGTTAATCCTCAAGATGGTCTGTTTTGTTGTTGGTCATAATTTCCTAAAAATAAAAAAAAAACAAACATCATCATTTGTGTGAGTAAAAATTTTTAAAAAAATAAAAAAAAAAAGATAAGGGATAGGCACAAGCCTAGCCTCTGTCGAGTATCTCATGGTTTCGTTTTTCGATTCTCAAAAATAAAAAAAATAAAAAAAAATAATAAATACCCACCCTATCCCCACTTGTGGTGCCATTCATGCAACAACAAACATACATTATTATTTTCATTCATACTTGTTCTTTCACACATTATACAGAGAAACAAATATATAGATAATAGATAATCATAATAAATAATAATAATTCTAAATATATTAACGACAAACAAAAAGGTAAACTCAATATAATATAAATATATCTGTGTACATCACCCCAAATAGGGGAGAAACTATATGTTACATGTGTGTCCCCTTTTTATAAAAAAAAAAAAAAAAAGATCAAATATTATAAATAGATATATGTGTTGTGTAATGCATATCTCTTTTTCATGTGGTTATAGAGCATATGAAGTAATTGTACATTTCTTTTTTTTTTTTCTATGTTTTTTCTACTACTCTATTACTTATTATCTCAATACAATACGCATATCATCACTCCACTTTGGCACACATAAATCTGTGTAGCCAAGGGTGATAAACAAACATATGTTAAATGGGGAGGTAGTCTCTAATACATCTAGACAGAGGGCAATCTCTGATAGAGATATTTGTTTTTTATTTTTATTTTTTTTATTTTTTTTCATTTTTTGTTGTTGGCTCAAAGAATAGAGTAGGTGTAGTAGTGCACAATAAAATCGAGTATCATATACTATTCACTATTAAAAGTAATAATAAGAATTCAATCATAGTAATAATAGTAATAATAATAATAGTAACACTAAAATACTGTGTTTACTGTTTTTGTGATCTTTTTTTATTTTTCCTATATACTATTATTATTATCACTACGATTCACCCTAACTCGGGTTATTATTATCCATTTTTATAATTTTGAAAATTTTATTTAAATTTTTATTTTTTTTCAATTTTGATTTTTATTTTTTTGTTGTTTATTGTTGTTGTTGTTGTTGTTGTTTGTCAAACTATTTACTTATTTGATACCACCACAACTTACACACTTGTCTCTTTTATTGTCTCTCTTCCTTTTTTTTTTTTTTTTTTTTAAAAATTTACAATTTTATTTATTCTTTTATTTTATTTTCATTTTATTATTTTTAATAATAACAATACATTCGTTCATTTCATTTTCATTTTTATAATTATAATTTATTTACTACATTTTACTTTTTTTGTTGTATTTGTTAATAGTAATAAAATCACTACTATTATTTCAATAATTAATCATATATGTTGTCTATTTTCCAAAGTACTAATTCAAACACCACTACTGCAAATAGAAAATCATATCAGCAGAATAATTCTATAAATAAATATAGTAGCAGTAACAGCAGTAGTAACAGTAACAACAACAACAATAATAATCTAAAAAATTATATAATGGATGAAACAGAAGGTAAATGATGAATAGATAGTTTTTTATTTTTATTTTTGATAGATATTAATTTTTTATTTTAAAATCACACCAATTTTTTAGACTACAAAACCCTTTATGCAAACTTGAAAAGAAAGTACCATTCAATTTGCGATGAAAAAGAACAAACTCAAGTGTTGTTGGCCGAAGCAAAGAGAACACTTAAAAAAGTAACAAAAGAAAAGAGGTAAATATTTATTGCTATTATAGTTTTTATTGTTATTGGTATTGTTGTGGTTACTATTATTATTTACACACCACACCACCCAACCACACGATATTCATTCCTTTTTGAATAGCGTGTTTTTTTCTTTTCAAATCCAAAACACCCCCATTCCACACACACCCACAAATCTGATAGAATTTTTTTGATACTAATTTTTTTAAAATTTTTTTGTACCCCATTTTCAATATCAAAATCTTTTACCAGCTTTTTACTTGATCGATTATTAAAGTTTGAAAATATTTCATCAGATTCAGAGAGCGAATCGGAAACTGATAGAAATGGATCATCCTCAGCAGTAAATGGTTATATAAATAATTCAAAATCATCAACTATAATGTCTTATAATAAAAATCAAAGTGGTAACAGCGGTAGTGGTAGCAGCAGCAGCAGTAATAATAAAATATCACCATCAAAATCATCAAAAGATCGTTCAGATAGAGACAGAGATCGTAGTGATAGAGATAGAGATCGTAGTGATAGAGACCGTTCAGATAGAGATCGTAGTGACAGAGATCGTAGTGATAGGGATAGGGATAGAGATAGAGATAGAGATAGAGACAGAGAAAAGGATAAAAAATATTCATCTTCAAAATCATCATCATCATCATCCTCCTCTAAAGATAAATCATCATCATCATCGACATCATCCTCATCAATTATAAAAAATAATATTTTAAATAGTAATATTAGTAATCCAATTTTAAATTCAATTTCCAATAACAATGGTAACAATAGTAATAGTAATATTAGTACAAATAGCGATCAACCAGAAGTACCAGGTGAGGGTATGTGTATTGGAACCATTAAGGGAAGATTATGCAAAAGTAAAGCTTTGGCAAATTGTAAATATTGCTGGCATCATTCACCTCTTGATCCAAATTCAGGTTATATTTATTGTCAATACATCTCCACTGGAAAGAAACAAAAGAAATGTTTGGTTCCAGTGCAAAAAGCTAAAGATGTACCATTTTGTAATCATCATATGAATAGTAATACCGATGTAAATATTGAAAACCCATTGAAAAAGAAAAAAGAAGATTCTTCTTCGAGTGCCACCATAGCCACCCCCGCCCCAGCAGTTGGCAACTCTGTTGTAAATGGTAATAATGGGAATCACTCTTCAAATGGTGGCTATCATATGCAAGGTGATAACAATAGTAATAGCTCTCCACCAACAACTTTGGCACCCATTAAAAATAATGATATCGTAGATTCTTTACCTCCAATTAAATCTTTTACATCACCAAATAATATTGTAAACAACATTGCTCAACCTCAAAAGTCAAATGGTGGTAAATTTGATGATTTTAGTGGAGATGATAGTGAAGGTTCAAAAGATTGTCAAAAAGATGTTGATGTCGATGGTGATAGTGATGAATCTTCCCCTCGTTCAAAAAATAATAATATGAATATCAATAATATCAACAATAATAATAATAATAATAATAGTAACAATAGAGGAGAGCGTCTTTATAGCGATGATGAATAATATTATCAGTTGACCCTCTCTCCATTACATTTACCACGTTTTTTTTTATTAAATATCATTTTTGTTTTTCAGTGATTAATTTTTTTATTAATTATCAATTAGGATCGATCATTTCTCTCTCTAATAAATTTAGGATTTATATATTATAATCGATTTATAAATCCATTTCACACACACAAGTAATTTAATAATTGTTGGCCCTATCGTTATTTGATTCATTTATTTCCCGCTTGCAAATTTTGATCATTAAGATTCTTGATCAAAAAAGATTAATTATAAAAATCATCCCCGATTTCAAATGGGGAGTGATATTCCTTTAATTTTTTTTTTGCAAAAAAATGAGTGTGATTGTGGTTCAGCCAGTGGTTGATATTACTTGCTGTTTGTTAATCCTATAACTATCGGGATTCAATGAATAACTTGTCAAAAGAATGATTCTGTAAAAAAAAAAAGATTTATCCTACCTCCATTGCCGGATAAAGGGTGGTACAGAGTGACATCATCAACCTTCTCTGGTATAACTCACCCATTTTTTTGGGTTGTGTATGGATACTTTTTTTTCCTTCACACATTCAGATTTTTATTTTTCCTCCGAGTCTGAAAATATCCCAATTTTTAAAAAAAAATAAAATTAATTTTAATTATTTTTTTTTTCCATCAGTTGATTTTTTTCAATTTAAATAAGCTACGCATAGCATTCATTTTTCATAAGTTAAACAACTAAATATACATATAAATTAATAATGGGTAATAGAGCATTCAAAAGGTTAGTATCTATGTACTCTAATATTTATTTAGATAGATAAATAAATATGTATATTAATATATTACAATACTATCATACTCTAGTCATCACGGTGGTTATTTACACGAACACCATCACACTCTCAAAGCCAACCATCATGGCCACCACGATCACCACACTCACTTCCACGTAGAATCCCACGGTGATAAAGTTGCTCTCCGTTCACATTCTGGTCACTACCTCCACATCGACCATCACCACAATGTCACCCTCTCACACTACTCTCACGATCACAGTTTATTCCATCTCGAACACCATCACGGTAAAATTGCCCTTAGACATCACGATCGTTTCCTTTCTGCCCAACACGATGGTCACGTCCATATGGTCCACCACAGAGGTGAACACGAATTATTCCAAGAAATTGTTGTATAAATTAATATCAAATACTATGCGTAGTATAATAAAAGATAAAATTACTCTTGTAGTATAGCATCTTAACACCAAAGTCCTCTCTTTTATTTAATTAAAAAAGAAATCTAAAGTTTCTTAGAAAACTAGATTTTTTTTTTTATTTTTAATTTTTTTTCAATAATTCTGCTTTTGTTGGCAGACTCTTTTTCTTTTTCATTATAGCACTTTTCACACACAAATAAAAGATATATACAGTATATATATAACATGCCACCAAAGAGAAAGGCAGTAACTTTAGATGAACCTGTTGTGGCATCTACAGTGACAACAACAACAACTACTGTATCATCATCAACTACAATATCAACAAGTACAACTACACCACCACCACCAATACAAAGTGATGGTAATGATAATAGTGATAATAACGATAGTGAGAATGAAAGTGATCAAGATACACCAATAGCAACTACCGTCACGACTAAAGTATCTGGACCAAAATCTAAAAAGTCATTAAATTTAGATGTGATTGTATGCAAAGAGGGTAATTACTTGCCCAAAGAAATAGGTTTACTAGTGTCATGGAAACATAATGACAATGACTTTGATCCGGCTTTATTACCAACGATTGAGTCTGAATATCAGTCTTTTCTATCAAATCCTTCCCCATCAAGTAAAGTAATCATCTCACCAACCATATCAGTTGATTTTGGAAAGAATACAATGATTGATCTAGCAAATAATAGCAGTGATGGCAGTAATACTACAGAAGTACTCAAAAGATGTAAATATATACCACTGTGGGTATGGGAGAAAAGAAGATCAGAGTTTACATCATTCCCATTGGATGTTTCAGACAAGATTGATATAGCATTTGTTGCAGGAAAGAGTAAAGTCGGTATTGATCCAGAGAGATATATTAATCTATCTACCTATGAACAAGCAAGATTTGATAATGCAAACAAAACACGTAAAGTTAAGAGAATATTCTTTAACACAACAGAGATATCCAATCCAGCATGGTATTTTAAAGATTCTATCTTGGGCTGGCAAGAGTTGCCCGATTCCGTTAATATTGAAGCTAGTAAGTAGTTTAGGATTTGTATCCTTATCATCATGTATTAATACAATATAATATAACAATTACAATAGGATACCAAAGTATATTGAAGTCTTCAGATGAGTTGAATATTAAATTGACAAATGGAGATATATTTTCATTCTTTACATTTACCATTACAAAGGATAAAACTAATCCACCGGTAGAGATTGTGGTCAAGAGAGATGTTGGTAATATTGCACCATTAAAGAAAACCTTTTCGCAATTGTCAGAGGAGGAGATCAAAAAGTTGGTGAATTCTGTACTCAGTGGTGATAAATCTATAGACTCTATACAACCAAACATTGCGGCCGCGATCACAGGTGCCACAACGACAACATCAACAACAACAAGTAAATCATCAGATTCATCACTCTATCTTCCAGGGGAAGAGGATATCATAAAGAGTGATAAACCCATGAAATATGTATTTTATCCCTCCAGACACTTTGACAGCTCTGCCGCAGATTTTCATTTCAGAACTGCTGAATCACAGTTTTATCGTTTGCTAAAGTCCTCGTCGTCGTCGTACAAGGTCACCAAAGTCGAGTATGTCGTCAATCCCAAACTATTAAAGTTGTTTAACAAAAAGAAAGAAGAGTTTGAGAAGCTCAAGTACAGTGATTGCAACCCAGTATTTGGCTTCCATGGCACCGATTCGAAAAACATTGCCCCCATTTGCACAAATAACTTTTCCGTGCCGGGCACCAATGGCGTCAAAAACAAGACTGACAGCGGGTGGTATGGTGCCGGCATCTATTTCTCAGAGTATCCTGAGTACTCCATCGGGTACATTAGCGACTGCAACAAGATCCTCTTGTGCAAGGTCTTGTTGGGCAAATCGTTTAAATGCAATGGCCTTATCGTGGGCCAAAAGTGCCAATCTGGCTACACCAGCCACTTGTCACCTGACGAAAAGGAGCTTGTTATCTTTCATCCCGACCAGATCCTGCCCTGCTACGTCGTACACTATGACGGTGGCAAAGTCAAGGCCAACAGCACCGCACACGTAGCGGCTCAAGCCCAGCCTTCGTCCAATCTCTTGTCAGGCCTCAAAATTGCCACTTCGGGCACCGGGTTCAATCTGTCGGCTGCCAACATCAAGACCTTGGTCGCCAAACACGGCGGTGCCAGCGCAGCCTCTATCAACGCCGCCGGCATCACCCACTTGATCACCAACGCCACCGAAGTGGCCAACAACTCTAAAATCACTGCACTGGAGTCAACCAACACCCACATTGTCAATGAAGAATGGCTGTACGACTCTATCACTGCCGGTAAAATCAAAAACACAATAGAATACAGTTTTTATCTCAGACAAACCAACACTAGAGGTGCTATCAAGCCCATTGGCCTCAACGAAGACGGTGCATTACCCGACGACGACGACGAACAAGTCGATACAACTCCACCCAAACCACAATGTAAATATGGTGCTCAATGCTATAGAAAGAATGCAGATCACTTTAAACGTAAGTATATGTATACACAAACATATTATTTAATCATATACTAACGAAAATATGTTGAATCTTTTAGAATTCTCTCATCCATTTTTAATTGGTTAACTTTTTTGTAAAATTAATAAATGCAAACACACCTTTAGTCTCTTCATTAATCAAGGTTAAGGTTTCCTAAGGCATTTTCCGGACTACTGGTCTTTGAGTATCTTGTGTTAATGTTTCTTTTTGATGTATTTGTGTCATTTGTTCTTTCTGTTAATCCTGATCCATTCCAAGGCAATGGCTATGTGTAGTAAGCTTAATGAGAGACAATTTTTGAATCTTGCCAATGAGAGATATTTTTTGTTTTTACTAGTTAGTTTTTTCTATATAAATTAGATTAATATATTTGTGTTATAAATAA
>AJWJ01000131.1:0-48039 GCA_000277445.1 Polysphondylium violaceum | reverse complement strand
AATATAAACGATGCTGCACTAGTTTTTTTTTTTTTTTTTTTTTTTCAAGTGAAGTGAGGCCCAAAAAATTTTAAAAAAATTAGTAAAAAAAAAAAATAATAGGGATAAGTTTTGTGTGTATGTGCAAAAAAAAAAAATATCTCAATATTATTGATTGAATGTGGTAGTACTCACTCTTACACAACACACACAACCCACCCCCACAAAAAAAGCACACATTATCATGACCTCATTTACTGGAACTAAATTAAAATGACCATAATAACACAACACAACCTGAAATGAATGAGATGTACCATTCCACTACATAAAAATTAATTTTATAAAAAAATATCTGAAACATATCTGGTGGGGGAATTGATAGATAGATATTCCAGACGCATTAATCTCTAAATACACCACTACCACCTCTGGCATTGTGCAAAAGGCATTGCTTACAAATTTAAAATGGATATATTATTATCTCTTCTTTTATTTATTTAATCGTCATCTTCAATAGTTCTTCTCTTCATCTATTATGATAGTTTTGTTGTTGTTGTTGTTGTAGTAATTATTATTGTTATTGTTATTGTTAATAAAATGAATTAAAACTATATAATACAAAGTAGTAAAGGTATTAAATACAAACAGTAATGGTTGTTTTTGGTGCTTTTTCACTGATTTGCTCAAGTAATGAAATTAATTTTGGTTCGTCAACTTTTTCGGCCAATTGACCACGTTGGGCTGCTGCAATAATTAAATCTTCAACTTGACGTGCTTTTTCTGGTCTAACCATAGCTATTCTAGAAACTAAAACATATGAGTAGTATATATGTTAATGTCATATATTCATGTTTTGTCTTGTTTTAATGTATCATTATCTATGTAAACCTACGTCTTTCTCTAGCTTGAGGTGTTAAAATTTGAACTAAAATATGTTGTCTTCTTTCTTCATTCTCTCTTCTTTGTTGTTCTTGTCTTTGAGCAACCTCTGGCTATATAAATGAAATGAATTGTTTTGTGTTTAGTCGTGATTAATATACATATGCATTTTAATTTCTCTCTATTGAGCATATAAAGAGAGTACCATATTTAGAATCCTACATCAAATTGTTGTTGATCTTCCATGTTTGTTTGCTTTAATATTATATATCTATTTACAGCCGAAAGCAAAAATACAAGAAATAAAAAAAAAAAAAAAAAAAAAAAAACTACAGACACGTCTGCCCATTGCAAAGAAAGTGACATATCATTTAAGATTATTATATACAATCTATTATAAAATAAAAGACTATTGTTTATTAATTTTTGCTATACCTATGTTGTTGTGATTTACAAGTTGGTTTGGTATGGTTCTTGGTATTTTGGATATTCATTGTTTGATTGATATTGTTGTTGTTGTTGTTGTTGGTGGTGTGGTTGTTGTGGAGCTTGGTGAGAGATGATGGCTGGACCAGAGTTTTGTGACATTCTGCAAATGTTGTCTCTAATATCATAAATAGAAAGAGCAATTTCACATGCAATTCTTGAAGTTAAAACTATAGCAACCAATTCTATTTATAGATGGATTGATAATACTAATTAGTATATGTGTATATGTTTATACAGAGTATATGATTCTAATACAAACCTAAAGCACCATATAATAAACCTAAAAAGAAACCACCGGCGTGATAAGCTTGAGTGAGTGTAACAATTTCAGCAATAAACATAATAATACCAGCGATAAAACTAAAGTAATAAACAATTGGGATAAAACCAGCTGCTTGCCATGATCTATATGTAAATTTTATTTGATTATTAGTATCAATAAGCAATATAGGGGATGATGACAATGATGATTCGTTCATACCTAAAGTAGATGAGCTCCTTCCAATTGCTATAAGTGCTTGGGAATGGAGATTCAGACATATCTCTTGGGCCTAATCCAACGTATGACATTTTCTATATTTATATTTATATATTTATTTATATTTGACGAACTTTAAAAAAAGATTAATGATGTGGACAACTCACTGTGAACTATTTTATATTTTTGAAAAAAAATTTAAAAAAAAATTGAAAAAAAATCAATTGAAAATTTTTTTCTTTATTTGTCGAGAGCAATGTTTCTCAAAAAGTGCAGTCATTTAGAACATAAAACAAATAGTTCATTTATTATAATATACAGTTACTATTACTATACTAATGCCTCATATCATTATTTAATTCGTTTTAGTATTTTGTGATTATTAATAAATCAAAATATCAAATAAAAATTAAAATAAAATAAATTTCTATGGAATGTTCTATTGTTCTACTTTGTAAAAGATTTCATCATTGGATTCTAAAATTAATTTGAGTCTAGAACACAGAATCATGATTGCTGTTCAAATTTGAAAAGCTGGGGAAAGAATCTTGCAAGTTACAGCTTGAAAAGTACTTTAAAAATATCTTTTTTTAGAGAAACAAAAGATGATCATCCCTACACAGGCTTCTTTGCCCAACATTTTATTTTTTGGGCAGCCAGAGACAGAAAGTCAACTTGATATTTTTGTTTTTTTTTCAAAACTTTTTCTCATTTTCACCCCTCTGTAAGCGGAAGGGAGGGGTGCAGAAATTGCATTTTTTTTGATACAACATTTAGGTGTCGATAATTCGAATCTTCTTTGCTAAAGATATTTATTTTTGAATTTTTTATAATTTTTTTTTTTTCAATTTTTTTTTTTTCTAGATATTGGTTTTTTTTGTTCGAATATAAAAGAAGTCAAGATTCGTGTCTCTGTAGATGTTCAAATACACCAATAACCATTTATTTAAACAAATATACAACAACATAACAAAAACAACAATGTCACAACCAATTATTAAACTTTCAAACGGTAAACAAGTTCACGCCTTTGGTTTTGGTACATGGAAGGCCGACAAAGGTTTAGTTGGCGAAGCTGTTAAGACTGCCATTAAAACTGGTTATCGTCACATCGATTGTGCTGCTTGTTATCAAGTAATTATTCATTCTTGTTATTCTATTACATTACATACATTACATTATTTGATATTAATATTTAAATAATAATATTAACTTTTAATAGAATGAAAAAGAAGTTGGTCAAGCTTTCAAAGAAAGTTTTGATAGCAATGTCGTTAAAAGAGAAGATCTCTTTATTACTAGCAAATTATACAACACTTGTCACGAACCACATAATGTTAGAAAACACTGTGAAATTACATTAAATGATTTGGGTCTTCAATATTTGGATCTCTATCTTATTCATTGGCCAATTGCCTTTGAATACACTGGTGAAACTATCAAGGATCCAGAATTCAATGAAAATGGTCTCGTTAAAACTGTTCCAGTCTCTATTCGTGAAACCTGGACTGAAATGGAGAAATTAGTAGATGCTGGTCTTGTTAAATCCATTGGTATCAGTAACTTTAACGTTCAATCCATCAACGATCTCCTCAGCTACGCCCGTATTAAACCAGTTGTCAATCAAGTTGAATTACACCCATATCTCTCTCAACCACACTTGAAAATCTATTGCGACAAAGTTGGCATCCACTTGACTGCCTACAGTCCACTCGGTAGCGGTGCCTTTGTCGAAGATGCCACCGTTGGTGAAATTGCCAAGAAATACAACAAGAGCATTCCAAATATTTTATGCAGATGGGCTATCCAAAAAGGTTTTTCAGTCATTCCAAAATCATCTACTCCATCAAGAGTTATTGATAACTTTAATATTTTTGATTTTGAAATCTCTGAAGCCGATATGCAAGCATTGGATAACTTAAACAAAAACTACAGAACTTGTGATCCAATCCACTTCTGGGGTATTCCAATCTTTGATTAAATAACAACAAGCAAATATAATATATATAATATAATAAATACAATAATGATAATGATTGGTAATAATACAAATATATTGTAATATTTATCAATGATTGTCATACAATTTTTTTTTAAAAAAAGAAACCAATCAAAATCATTCTTTTAAGAGAATGAAATCATTTCTTACTTTTTTTTAATTGGGTAAAATGTGTCAAACAGCTGTTGTTTAAGTATTCCTTAACAAGAGTGTTGTTCCATATTCGACCGAAACAAACACTCACACTTTTAACTTTTTTTCTTCAAGTATGTCAAATCAGGTAGTTGACTCAAAAAGACTTACAAAACAATACATACGTACCCACACTGTTTGGATAGTGTGTGGAAATTAAAAAAAAAAAACAAGAAAGAGAAGTTTATTCACCAAATTGATTGATTGAATGTATTTTCATCTTTATCAATCGTTTAGCTATCAATATACTTTTATACCAAATCAATTTCATAATTCTATTTTTTTATGTTCACCCTACCTCTAACCCTTCACACACAAAATAAAAAAATAAAAAAATAAAAAAATTAGAAAAAGACAACTACAAGTAAAAAATACCTAAATATATATCTCTGAATAAAAGCAGACATCTTTTGATTATATTGATTGGATTGCACTCCGGCCATCTTTTGAGTTTTTTTTTTTTATGGTTGGTACCAAAATACACAAAAATGTATCAAAGATTTTTTAAAATTAATTTTGATTTTTTTTGATTTTTTTTTAGTTTTTTTTCGATAGGTAAAAATGTACCCCGATGCGCATAGGTTTTACATATAAATTAAATAACTTATATTAGGAGTATTTTTTATTTTTTAAAAAAAAGAAGCGGTTTATATCTACTCAAATCAGAATAGGTAGGTACACACACTATCTGTTTTAGGAGACTATCATTTTGACTTTGCTTGTTTTTTTTTTTTTTTTAAAATAACACACCACATTTCTAGAAATGGGGTGATTTCAATTCCAATATCCTCTTATGAGTTTCTTAATATAAAAGATTCAATATTTTTTTAATTTTAATTCATTAATTAAACAAATTAGTTAATACTAAACACAAACAACAAACAACTTCATTCATTTCATCACCATTCATTTTATATTTAATTGAACAACAATTATCTATATCTAGTCTATCTATCTCTGTATCTCTATAATACAGCAGAACAACAATCACTAATCGTTTAAGACAACATCATTAAATTTTTATTACTAGATATATAACTGATTGATTTTTTAAAAAAAGATCACCTCGCTCACACTACTTTTTTTTTTTTTTTTCAAGATTTAAAGATTTAAAGAAAAAAAAATGAAAGGAATACAATTAATTGTTCTTTTTGCATTTATTGGATGTTTGCTGGCTAGTGTTGCTTTTGCTAGTGATTCTCAAGATTTTGCCATTGTCATTATTGATGATGAAAGCAATGCTTGCTCTGAATGTACAAGTGGAAACAACTTGAGTCACTTTTATTGTCCAGATAATAAATATTGTATCTCAAACGTTACAGGTGGCAGCAATAACTGGCCTACATGTGCCAGTGGCTGGTGTACCGCTTCGACTTGTCAATGTCAAGCCAACCAAGACATTCAAGACGACATTGATTGTTTAAATAGCTTTTGGCCATGTACCAATAATATCGGTGGCATGCTCTTTTTGATGGCTGGGTATGGTGTCATTCTTGGTTTTGGTGCTAAATTTATCTCTGAAGGTAGTGAAATGTTGATGGAGATTCTTGATCCAGGTTTGATTGGTGGTCTTTTACTCCCATTCCTTTCCGCCTTTCCCGATGCTTGTATTATTGTGGTTGCTGGTGCTTTGAGTGATAACCCACAAGCTCAACTCGCCATTGGTATTGGTACATTGGCTGGTTCCACCATTATGCTCCTCACTATCCCATGGTCCATCAGTTTGTGTTTGGCTAGAACTGATATTAGAAATGGTGAATCTGTTGATAATCAACGTACAGTTAGAGGATTACTCAAGACTGGTACCACTGTAGATAGAGATACTCAAATTAATGCCAAGATTATGGTTTACACTAGTGTAAGTTATCTCATTGTTCAAGGTGTCGCTTTCGCTTATCTCCACCACCCAGACTCTGGTAAAGCCGTTGAAAAATGGTTTGCTTTGGTTGGTTTTATTGTTTGCTTTGCTTTGATGATTATTTACTCTGTCTATCAAGTCGTTCAACCAAAGTTACAAGAGAAAAAGATGGCTGAGGCTAAAAGACAATATCTTCTCAAAAGAACTATTCACCACTTTATTCACAACTTGACAAAGAGAAAGGCATTTAGTCCAGCAAGTCCAGCCGCTGCTGCAAATGAAAACAGTGAAACTGATGCTCCATCTGAAACATCTCCTCTCATCAGCAGTGAACACGCTAGACCACCCGTTGATGTCAAAGGTATTGGTTTGAAATGGAAGAGCAAGGCTCTCAATAAAGAAAATATCAATGCTCAAGTTGACGAAGAAGCCGCTGGTGCCTCAAGCAACAAAGAAGAAGATGAAGACTTTGGTCCAAGAAAGAGAAGAAGAATTGCCATTAGAGCCGTCGGTTATTTGGTCGTTGGTGCCTTTATGGTCACCATCTTTTCCGACCCAATGGTCGATGTCATCACTCGTTTCGGTACCAAGATCAATGTCAATTTGTTCTTTGTCTCTTTTATTCTCACCCCATTTTGCTCAAATGCCAGTGAATTGATTAGCTCACTCATTTTTGCCTCCAAGAGAAAGAAGGAAAACTCTTCACTCACATTCTCTGCTCTCTATGGCTCAGCCACAATGAATAATACCATGTGTTTGGGTATCTTCTTTGCATTGGTGTTCTTCAAAGGTCTCACTTGGGAGTATTCTGCCGAAACAGTCGCCATCTTATTCGTCACATGTTGTGTTGGAATTATTGGTGCTGCTCGTAAAACTATCAAGACCATTTATGCCCCCATTGTGTTCTTCCTCTATCCTATTAGTTTACTTTTAGTCTATTTATTAGAACACTATGCTCATTGGCAATAAGTATTATATTGACATTAATAATCAACATCAAATCCAATAATATGCTGTTGTGTTGGTCATTCCCCTAAAAAAAAAAAAAAAAAATCAAATCATCTTCTTTCATTTCCCTAAAAAATAAAATATAAATTACATTTAAAAAGATTTTCTCACCTCTTATTTCGCTACATCATCAACAATAAAAAAAATTTATTGCTTTTTTTGTTCAATGCGATACGCATAAAAATCTATTCATTTTTTTTACTGGATATCCAAAATATTTGTGTGGGAAAAATATCTTGTCACAGGAATTGGTATTGAAGTTTCCAAGTCTTTTTTATTTTTTTTTTTTTTTCTAAATGGGTTTGAAAAATCTTTTGATTTATAAAAAAAAAAAACTCTTATCTTATCTTATATATATCTAACTATCTCATTTCACATGCGAGAATAAAAAAACAAGCAAAAAAAACATGTAAGTGCTCAAGATAAAGACTGTGTGCGCTTGTATTGTAATAGGCAATAATTTTCATTATAATTGATCATTCTTGTGAAAATATATCTTTTCAAAAAAAAAAAAAAAAAAGCGATCAGTTTTTTTTTTTAAAATAATAAATTTTTTAAATTTGCTAAAAATATAGGGGCGGCCTTTAGTTTGTTTGGCTCATCTTTTCATCTAAACATTCACACACAATCACATATACTCAAAGAAACACATAACAAAGAGTATTAATATTGTTGTTGTATATCACACAGTACTTTGAATATATCAAGTGGGTGAATGTAATAACTTGTTGTTTATCCATATACAATTATTTTTATTTTTTATTTTCCATATTACACACACAATCGATTAGTTTTAAAGTAACACATAACTTAAATTGTGTTGCATTCACAATCCATTCACACATTATACAGTACACCCCACCATCTCTATTTATTTATAGCATAACACTTTTTGACATATTTTACACCGCCGCTCCACCCACACCCCTTTTGTGTTTAATAATAATATTTTAAGATTTTTTGTGTGATCCACTCAGTTTTTTTTTTAAAATTTTTTTCAAGATATTTTCTTTAAATTAATCTTTATTCACTCTATTTATTTATTATATTTATTTATTTATTTATTATTGTTGGTGTAAAAGGTATAAACAACAACAACAACAGAAACAGCAACAGCAAAAAATGAGCTCACCTTATAGATTTGATAGACCAACACCACCACCCCAATCAAGTAAACCATCAAATTCATTCTCTTCAAAACCACCAGCCATCAAAAAAGAGACCTCTTCACCACAACTATCACCCACTATAACACCTAAATCATCTGCAGCACTAAATAGTGATGGATCATTGATTTCTACACCAACTGGATTTGGAAGTATGAATATAGTATCGGCAAATTCTGTTGCAAAACAACTTAGAAAACAATCTGTAAATAGTAGCCTAAACCTTGTAAAGACCCCACCATCATCATCACCTTCACCATCACCCTCACCATTAACCACATCAACATCATCACTATCAAAACCAATTGTAAAGTCAAATTCAGAAAAAGTTGATGATACCCAGACCTTTACTAAAAAAGAATCACCTGTATTATCATCATCTACACCCGCTGCTCTTCCATCTGTTTTACATAGATTCAAGAGTCATACCACCTCATCTATTCCATCGAGTAGTGGCAACAACAATAATAATAATAATAACTATAGCTCACCATCGCCATCACCATCACCATCTCCTTCACCCATTTCTAAACCTATACCAGGAGGAGGTTTTAAAAAACCAGCTAATCTATCATCATCAGTTGGTGAACTACCATCAATACCCATTAGCAAAAGACCAACACCAACACCACCACCAAAAGTACCAAATTCAAGTTTAAATTCATCAACATCATCACTACCAAGTTTTTCACCATCCTCTTCACCATCACCTTCACCAATCCCCTCACCTTCCCTCACACCACAATTTTCATCATCACCTGCTCATACCACTAGTACACCACCACTTAGACCTCAACCCAAGAAACCAGCATTGCCAGCCAGAGGTAATTCAAATGGTAGTTTAAATTCATCAACCACACCTCCACCAACTACCACTACATCTACTTTTACAACTCCACCCTTGAAACCTGTTGCTAAAAGTAATAATCTTGGTAATAATAATAATAATAATAACAACAAATTCACTATCAACAATAACAATAGTAGTAATAATAATAAAGCTAAAAAACTATTCCTCAAAAGTGTTATTAAAGAAGAGATTGAGGAAAAGAGTAGTGATGAAGATGAACCAGAATCACCAAGAGTTAATAATAATACAGCAGGTACATCAACAACATCTACTAGTGGAGCAAGTTCTACAACAACCACAGCAACGAGTAGTAATAAAACAAATTCAAGCTCAGAAGCATCATCATCATCTACATCTACATCATCATCAAACAATAGTAGTCCAAAATTAAATCCAAAATCAGATATGGTACAAAGAACATATTTAGCACAAGAGCTATTAACCACTGAAAAGAAATACATCAATAATTTAAATAGAATTATAACAATATTTCTATTGCCTCTCAGAGACAAGGCTCAGTCCAAAGATAAGATTCTCTCTACCGAAGAAATCAATGGTATATTTTTAAATATTGAAACAATATTTGGAATTCATAAAACCTTTTTACAAAACTTTGAAGATAGAATTTCTAAATGGTCAGATACTCAAAAGGTTGGCGATGTATTTTTAGAAATGGGTCATTATCTTAGGGCATATACTTTGTATTCAAACTCTTATAATAATTCAATGTTATCCATACAAAGTTTAATGAAATCCAATCCTTCTTTTTCTTCTTTTCTTTCAAAATGTTTATTAAAACCTGCTTCAAAAAATTTAAATCTTCAAGCCTATTTAATTATGCCAATTCAAAGTAAGGAATTCTAATAATTAATATTATCAATTTACATCCTATGTATGTTTAAACTAATCAAAAAAAAAAAAAAAAAAAAAAAAAAAGGAAATTCCACGTTATAGATTATTATTAGAATCAATATTGAAATACTCACCAGAGAATCATATAGATTATCAAGATTTAAAGAGTGCAACAGATTTTATTTCAAATATTGCAATTGAAGTAGATGAAAGATTACTTCAATATCAAGTAGCTCATAAGGTTTTGGATATTCAAAATAGTCTTGTTGGACTTGAAGAGGATATCGTTAAACCAACTAGAATTTTCCTTAAAGAAGGTGATCTTAAAAAGATTTCTGATCGTGTTGTCAATACTAGACATTTCTTTTTATTTAATGATTATTTAATTTACTCTAAAAAAGAGAAAAAGAATACTTTTAGATTTAAAGTATGTATATCTATTCTCTATATATACATATATACTAATTAATTATAATAATAATTTTTCCTTATTACTATAGTATTCATTTCCACTTTTGACTTGTTGGGTTAAAGATATACCAGATACTCAAAGATTTAAAAATTTATTTCAAATTATTTCTCAAAAGAAAACTTATTTCTTGTGTGCACCAACATCTGAGGAAAAGCTATCTTGGATGAAGTTATTAAATGAAGTTATAAACAAATTGGTGGATCAAAATCCAGATTGTCAAACACAAAGATTTAGTATTTATGAAAAGAGAGGCTCGATGACCCCTCAAGAAATTTTAAATACTCTAGAGAAATCATTACCCTCAAATCCAATCTCTAGTATTGGGAATAGTGATGAAGTTGATCCAAGTACTAAACCACTATGGCTTAAAGATCAAATGACAAAAGCATGTATGCATTGTAATTCTAGTTTTACAATGACAAGAAGAAGAGTATGTATAATTATTTTTTTAAAAAAAAACAAATCATTTTACTAAGATTAGATAAATAATATTATTTACAAATAGCATCATTGTCGAAAATGTGGTAAAATATTTTGTAATGATTGTTGTCCAGTTCAAGATTTCTCACAATATATTGTTGGTAAAAAAGTTAGAATTTGTAAAAATTGTTTCGAAGAAATATCAGTTCAATTATCGGAAATGAATGAATTAAGCAATCAATGTTGTGATGATCAACAACAACAACTAAACTCTTCTATTGATAATAGTGATAGCCAAGATTCCCATTGAAACTAAATTACCATTAAATGCCACATTTGTAAAATTACTCTCAAAATATAAAATTTATTTATTTTTCAAAAATACTTTTATCCTCTCTGTTTTCGTTATATATAAAATATATTTGTATGTGTGTTATATATAAAATCTTTTTCTTATTTTTTTTATTATTTCTTTTTTTTAATTCAATAATTCTTTAACATTTTCTCTTTCATTTGGGTTGAGATGTAGAAAAACTTCTTGGAGTTGTGGAGTTTTATCACTGAAAAGTTGTTTGATGGCGGCATGGAATTCGGCAGTGACAACCTTTTTTTTGTGAGCTTCAGCTAGACTGACAAGGGACTTGATAAAAAGATCACCACTTCCAAAAATGACTTTCGAGGATTCTGGGTTGGTCATTAATAAGAACAAAGAGTTTATAGAGGAACCATATTCACCTTCGTCTTGAATTGGTAATTGCATGATATATTGTGAAACCAATTCTGGAAGATATTGATTCAAGTGATGTGGGAGATGAGAGATAATTTTACCCAAAGCAGAGATTGCGTTTTCGGTAGAGGTGATATTATCTTCACTTTTGGCATCGGGACGGAGGATCAAGGCAGACAAGACTTTAATACTTTCAAAGGCAAAGCTTGCAAAGTGTTCTTTACCATATTGAGCGGCAACACCGAGACCAAAAGCAGCAGATTGAAGAACATCGGAAGAGTTGGCTGGATTAGGGAGACAGGAGGCCATGATTGGTGGAATGATGTGTGGGAATAACGAGAAGCCTGGTTCACCACAGCTTTCAATGATATCGTCAAAAATACAAATCATGGAAGATTTAATTTCAGCACGACTACCTTCGATGAGTGAAATAATGGTTGGAATAATATTGCTCATTAAACCAACGGCTTGTTCTTTGGCATGGATACAAATGTCACCGGCAAGAATGGCGATGTTGTTGAAACCTTCATCCAAAGAGTCTTTAACGTATGATTCTTGTTGATCATCATCTTCTTCATCGAGATTTTCGGTGTAGACCTTGTCAGATTCAACCAAAGTTTGGAGGGTTTCGTTGATAACCGAAAAGAATTCTGGGAGATAATGAGTTACATTAGATGTGACAATGTCAACCATTTCACATAAGGCCTTTAATTTGATAGAGATGGAATCAATACTTTCTTCTTGTTCGAGAGATTTGATCAAGTGTTGAATGGTGTGTTCAAAAACAATTTTGATTGGACCAAATGAATTATCACCTTTGGCTTCACAGTCACTCTTGAGGATCTTAGTAATTTGTGGAAGGAATTCTACGGCATTGTTTTTGATTTCTTCATTGTATTTATAGTTGATTAATTTCAAGGTCTCTTGGAAGAGTCTTTCAGCATATGGTGCTAAATGTCTCTTGAGTTCAGCGGCATAAATAGAGAGTAAGTGAAGAGCAAGAGCTTTGTTTTCAGCGGCCATGGTACTATCAGAGGCAATAGAGTCTTGAACAAAGTCGGTAGAGAATTGTTCAGTTGAAATAGAGATTTCATTGGTGAGAGCATCAACCAATGGAGCCATAACGATTGGGAGGAATGGAACAAAATCTTCACCAAGACATTGGCAGAAACGAGTGTAGGCACGAAGGAAGAAATCAGTTTGTGGATCATCGTTGGCAAATTTGGGTTGATCTTTAAGATGTAACATCAATTGTTGACAGTATGGAGCAAACTTTTCCTTTTTAACAGCCAAACCAATCAAAGAGATGGTTTCGATGGCTCTACCACGAAGGGTGGCATATTCTTTACCATTCTTTGAGATAATGTTAAACAAGAATGGCATAAATCTGTCATAGTATGGAGTGAATTCAGCTCCAATACCATCGATAACACTAGAGAAAGTGTTGAGAGCATCTTGACTGATGATGATATCTTGAGAGGTGACCAATGGTTCGAGTGTACCAAAGAATTGATCTTTGAATTTAATGGCAATCTCTGATTTGATGTCATCTAAGAATTCTGTTAAAAATTTGCAAATGCATACGACAACACGTCTGCTCTTTTCTTCACCAAGACGACGTAAAGCCAATGGAATCAAATGATCAGCGTTCTTTTGAATCTTTGATCTAAAATCAATAGAGAGTTGACACAAGCAATAAAAGAGAGCATATCTAACACGTGGATGTTCGTCGTTGGCTAATCCTAAAATCTTTTCTAAGATGCTCTTTAAATGTGGTCCTAAAGATTTTTTGCAACCGTCGGCAATCATAGTCAAAACAATCAAGGCGGCATAACGTTGGTTCCATTTTGGCGATTGTAATAAAGAGTTAAGAATTGGGAAAACTTGATCGGTAAGATTCTTTGGTACATAGAATGAAAGACGTTCCAAGGCATCAAGTGCAACTGAATAATCTGGTAATTCTTCTGGATCATTTTCACCTTCCTATATTATTATTATTAATATTAATATTTGTTGCAATAGTAAAATAAAGAATTAACAGCACACAACAAACTAAATGCCACTTACTGATTTATCCCATTCACCAAGGTTAACATCTTCAACGGTGGTAACCCATTCTAATAATTTTTGAGTAATTGGTGCTAAATATTGAGGTTGTTTAATTAAACTTGGTTTGTTTTCAGCTACAGTGATAAAGAATTCAACACAGAAATGTCTAGTTTCTTCTTCAAAGTCTGGTGAAATCATAATTTCAAAGAAAGTTTGGTAAATAAGTGGGAAGTGATCCTTGACCCAATTTGAGTTTGCTTCAACAATTAAAATGAAACTAAGAATTGAATTTTGTGCACTTTTTTCTTCACTAACTTCTAATGCACTAGTAATAGTCTATTGTTGTTGTGTTGTATTATTATTATTATTATTATTATTAATTATTATTATTAATATTAATTCTAATTCTTTTCAAACATTTTCAAATAGAATACAAACAGAAATCATATTTGGAATTAATTTTTTAAATTGAACAGAATTGTCGGCATCAATTTCGATAAAGGAATTGATGGCACCCAAGGCAGCAATTCTAACTTTGAGGGATGGATCTTTGAGACCATTTTCAATGACTTGAACAAAGGTTGGATAGGTTTGTGGGGTGATCATTTGGGAAAGATCGAGAATAACAGTACCTAAAATAGAGAAAGATGATTCTCTTAAGTGCTCAATTTGTGAAGTGGTTCCAGCAATCAAGAATTGGAGTAAATCTGGCCAAATTCCCTTTTCAATAAGATCAGAGGCCACTGTAGAGACTAATGTAACAATTTTATGAAGGATGGATGGTTTAGTTTCAAGTTGAAGTCTTTCAATTAATTGATCCTTTAAATATACTTTGGTTTCTAATGAAAGTTTTTCCCAAACACTTTCTTGTGCATTTGGATGAATCAATTGTCTAAGTAAAACTGGAGCATATTCTTTTAACTAATATATATATATATATATAGAGAGAGAGAGAGAAAAGGATTTGAAAAATAAAGAAATTAATAAATAGTTGCTGCTATTGTCTTGCTAGTTGCTAGTTGTGAATTGCTATTGTTATATAATTATTATTGCTATTTAATATATGAGATATATACCAATGGTTGATCATCTGCAATTTTCATCATTAAAATCAATGATCTAACTAAAACATCTGGTGATTCGGTTTTGAATTTCTTGAAAACATTTTCTGATTGTTTGATAAGGTCATTGTTACCTGATGCAAGGCCAACTAAGGTATTAATCAAATCAGGGGGGATCTCCATTTTTCTAACTTGTCGAATACTGTTATTGTTGTTGTGGTTGTTGGGTTGTTGTTAATAATTAGTCCTTTAGTCCTATTGCTACGACTACAAATACTCTCAGCAACAATCTTTTTTTAAAAAATTTTTTAGTTTCGAATCAAAGTTCGTTTTGATAAAAAAAAATTAAAGAAAGAGTGAGAGTGTGTTTGTGTAACGCAAAACATGATAGTTTTTATGATAAAAGGTTGTTGTTGTTGAGTATCATACACAAAGAACAGAAAACCAACACCACACACTCACACATATGACAATGTAACACACGCACGCAAAAAAAAAAGATAAAAAAAATAGATCTAAAAACACAACACAATTTTATATCATTCTATAGATAAAGTAGGATTCCACTGTACATTTGATGTATATGTTTAAAATTTCCTTTTTTCTTGCTATATTATTGCAAAAGAAAATTTGTAAAAAAAAAAAACACAAGTGATGTTGAAAAAAGAGTCGTCTTTTTGTTTTTTGTGCTATAAATAAAGAGAATATATTTGTTTAGGAAAGAGAGAAGGTTCCACACTAAATTATATAGGGGTGTAATTGTAACAAAACACACAAAAGTAGCACTCATGAAAATTCTTACCTAAACCTATTAGGAGAAATTACACAATGGGTATTTTTCCTCTTTGAAAAAGTTTAAAAAAAAAAATGAAGAAAATCTTGAGAGTGTTTTTGAGTGTGCGCACTAGTTTTTTTTTTTATGCTTGGATTTAGGAATACGACACCGAAGTTCTTTTTCGTTTTTTAAAAATTTTCAAAAAATAAAAATTTTCATACTATGTAACGATATGATATTTTTTGGAGGTGGGGTTGCAAAGTGCCCAACCAACTTATTAAATTCATTCTGTGAAAATTAACCACTTTTGATAGATTGATCAACACTGATTGTCATTGTGCAAATGATGATATCTAATATTAAATTGATAAATAGATTTTCATCGAGATCACCACAATCACTATTTTTAGTACATCATTATCCTTTTAGTAATAATAGTAATATTAAAATAAATAATAATAAAAGATACTTGTCAAGCTCAACAATGAATACAACAACAATCGATAAACCATTCACCGTCATTGGTATTGAAACAAGTTGTGATGATACAAGTGTAGGAATTGTTGATAGTAGTGGAAAGATTTTGGGTGAATATAAAGTATCACAATGGAATTTACACAAGGTTCACAATGGCATTGTGCCAACCATTGCCTCCAAGGCACACAAAGAGGTGATCGACCAAGTGGTGGAAGGGGCACTCGAGAATGCATCCATGAAAATAGAGGATGTCGATGTTATTGCAGTCACTGTTGGACCAGGTATGGCACACTCATTAGAGGTTGGTGTAAAGAAAGCATCTCAATTGGCAATTAAATATAAAAAGCCATTTTGCTCGGTTAATCATTTAGAGGGACACAGTTTGGTGGCACGTTTAAATCAACCACACATTGAATTTCCATTTTTTACAATCCTCATTAGCGGAGGACACACCCAACTACTGATATGTCATGGCGTGTCCAACTATACACTACTCGGCACTACATGCGACGATTCCATAGGAGAGGCACTGGACAAGGCAGCAAGAATCATTGATTGTAGATTTGGCGAAGTGTTTGATGGCGAGAAAATAATATCCAACATTCACGGAGGTCAGGCCATTGAGATTTTGGCAGAAAAGGGTAATCCCTCTATCTACCCATTCAACGTGCCAATGCTAAACTCTGGAAATTGTGATTTCTCATTCTCTGGTCTAAAATCTGAACTCCAAAGAAGAGTGGGTAAAATCAAGCAAACAAACACTGCTGATGAAAGACCCCTAACTCTCCAAGAACAACAAGACTTTGCTGCTAGTTTCCAAGAATGTGCATTTAAACACCTTGAAAACAAAGTCACGCGTGCCTTGAATTGGTATTACAATAAACCAATGGGTTCAAAAAAAACAAAAGCAGCCATTGCAAAAAAGAATAAATTAAAAGAACAGGATGAACAACAACAACCGGAAACAATAGAGAAAGCTCCACTAAAAGGTATAGTTGTATCTGGAGGAGTGGCGCAAAATCAAAAACTACGTAAACAATTGGAATCAATATCAAAGAAATTTAGATTGCCACTCTATTTTCCTCCAACTAGTTTATGTACAGACAATGGTACAATGATTGCATGGGCAGGTGTTGAAATGTACAGAAATAAAATGACATCAAACCCAGAGACAGTTTTTTATATTCCAGTTTGGCCACTTGATAAGAATAATAATCAAAATCAATTTTTCAAATCTACTTTAAAAGAAAAAGAGCAAGAAATAAGAAAAGGTTGGTATAACAACGTTGTAAATATGTTTAATAAGAATGATGGTGATGTTAATAATAAAAAAGATGAATAAAAGTTTTTATTATATCTCTTTATTCACAAATATTATTAGTTTGTTTGTTGTATCCAAGCATTTCAAATAAAAGGAAATTACATTATGTGGTTTTTTTTTATCTCTTTTATTAATAAAAATAATAGATGAGTTTTATAACAAGATTTATGTTTTGGGGGTTTGTGTTTTTTGTTTTTTTGAAAAGGAGTGTTTTTTTTAAAATTTAAAGATCGTCAGTTTCATCACTAATTGGGAGAGCGACAGCAGAAGCAGCTGCGACTTCAGCTTCATATTGAGACATTTGTTGTTTATCCAAGGCGACTTCTGGGGCAGCGAGGGTTGGTTCTTGAACTAAAGCAAGATCTTTGTGACCACAGAGTTTGGAGGCCAACCAGATGAATGGCTTTTCAAAGTTGTAGTTAGATTTGGCAGAGATATCATAGTATGATAAATTGAATCTACGATGGAAGTTGATTTGGGATGGTTTGACTTTACGGTCTTTAACATCAACCTTGTTACCGGTTAAAACGATTGGGATTTCAGTACCACAAACTCTAGTTAAATCACTGTACCAGTTTGGACAGTTTTTGTATGAAAGTCTAGAGGTGACGTCAAACATAATAATGGCGCATTGACCTTGAATGTAGTAACCATCTCTTAATCCACCAAACTTTTCTTGACCGGCGGTATCCCAGATGTTGAAAATGAATTTACCATAATTTGTGTAGAAGGCAATAGTTTTAACAGAAACACCAAGAGTTGCTAAGTTAGAGAGAGGGAGAGAAAAAAAAAAAAGAGTAAGTATGTGTATCTCTTTAGGTAAAAAAAAAAAAAGATAAAGTGATTGCTGCTAAAATGATGATGACGATGATGATGATGATTAGTTGGTGATGAATTGCCACCACCACTATTATTATAGTTGAGTTACTACTGCTTATAGTTGCACCAACTAAATAATTGATATTTCTACCACAAACCAACCAATCATTCATTCATTCACTCATTCATTAAAAACACCAATCATCTTGATCTTTTCTTTCTTGCTGGCTAAATACATACGGATATATCTAGTTTCGAATTCACCACTGATGTGTCTTTGGACAAAGGTGGTTTTACCAACACCACCATCACCAACTAAAACTAATTTTACTGGGGGGATTTCAGCCTATTAAGAGACAAATCAATTGTTAATAAACAACTATTCAAAATATCAATACACTCAAACATATTATAAATGTTATACACATACCATTTTATTACTAATTCTATGAGATTACACACTAAAAAAAGATGAAAAAAAAAAATGTTGTGAAGTGAAAAGCGAAAAAAAAGAAAAAAAAAAAAAAAGAGGCATAAAAAATTTTTTAAAAAAAAATAAAAAAAAATTGTTAGTTTTTCGTAAATTTTTTGTTAGGCGGACAAACGATTGCATACATATTGTTATTGTTGTTATATATTTGATGTTGATATTTTTATATTATATGTTTATTATTATTTTATTATAATATTAATAAACGAGACAATGGGATATTTAATAATACACTCAATAATAATAAAGTATTTATAGTTGACTCAAAAAAAGAAAGAAAGAATTGAAATTAAAAATTAAAAAATACTCTTTGCAAACACGGTACCAGCAGAGCTAAAAAAAATACAATTTTTTGGCGCCAAATTTTTTCACCCATTGTGGAAATTTGCATCAATAGGGCTGGCACAAAAAGGTTGTTTATAGGAAAATAACAATAATAAGAAGAACAATAATAATAATAATATAATAATAATAATATTTATTTACTTGTTGATAGGAGTTGGACTATTTAGGCTTGATGCATTGTTGTTTAGTATTGGTGGCGATATGCTATTGCCCTGAGGTGAGATTATGGTGTTGGCATTATTATTACTATTGGTGTTGATTGTTGAAATGGGTGTTGGTGTGCTAGTGCTAGTGCTAGCGGTGGCAGTAGTGGTTGGTGTTGGTGAGTTGTGATGAAATTGTGAGATTACATTGGCAAGATTACGGATATAGATAGAGATGATGTTGTTGGGTGGTGTGCCTGAAGAGAGTGGGGCAAGATTATTGAATTCGTTGATGGTTTGACTGCCGATCGTATTGATTACAGATTTCTTTGATTCGTCAATGCTACTCAATGGTTGGGGTTGGATGGGTAGAGGTGGAGGTGGGGGTTGATTGCCAGCGGTGGTGATGTTGATTTGTGTGTTTACTTTATCCCAAAATTGAATATACTTGTTTTGTGGATTGTAGCAATACATAGTAGGCATGTCTACGAATTGCTCGTAAATGACGCCAGCAGTGGGAGCATTACTTGAGGAGATGGCAGGTGTTGTTATCGAGGTGGGACTATTACTGGTGTTGGTACCAGAAAATGGTTGATTTCTGGCCAAAAACAAGAATCTAACAATAAAGAAAACACATTGATCCTCTTTTTTGTGGATAAAAGATTCTCTGGCCGTTTGGTTAATGCTTGCCGTTGTATTCAATGCAATCTCAACATAGGCACCTCTGGCATACTCTACAATGACTCTAATGAAATCGTAGAGCACAGTGGGTGGTAATGTCAGCATATGTATACATGCTGTTATCGTTTGAAGTCTATATGATAATTGATTCATCTTTTTTTTAAAATACTGTCCCAATATTGCCAAATCTTGTTGATTTGGATATGGATTATTGGCCAAATCCTCTACATTGTTATTGTTATTGTTGTTAGAAATAGATTATTTGAATTGATTAATAGATATATAATACATACTACTGGCAACTTCAATTTCAAATGATTGATAGTCTCTAATTGAGGCAGCTATATTGTAATATTCACTTGTGCATCTATAATAGGCTGCAGTACTTTGTGCCGGTACTTGGAACTAAATGTATGAAAAGAGTTGGTTAGTCAAATCTATATCGATTGGTAATCATGACATTTTCCTGTACTATACTTACAAAGTTTTTAAGTAGACCGGAGATGGTTTTAATGGTGTTGAGTGAATGAAGATAGATAAATATACGATTCAATGTTTTTGATAGCATCGATACATGGAGTGACCATATTGTTCTGTGACCCAATGGATTGTCGAGTGCTTGAAGATAGGTTTTCTGTTCCATAAAAGTATGGAAATGGTAAATGGTATTCAATCGAGTCGTTTGTTTTGGATTAAATTGCGATGAATAAAAGGTGTCTTCGATTGCACAGTATTCCAATGACAGTAGCTTAATGTCGATTGCATAAGAGTTTTTGTAGAATAAACGCACTTGATTACACGATCTGGGCACAACGACAATTTCAAGAGGCAAAAAGAAGTAGGGTAGATTCGATGTCAGGGAATTCAAGAAATTGGATAGCTCATCAGAGGCAATAATGTGTCGGAGGACATTTGATATATCGTTGGTTGGCGATTGATTGATTTCCTTTTCAAAGAAATCTTTAAATGGATTTGGTGATGGTTGGAATGATAATAAAATATTATTCTTTTTGTCAAGATGGATTTTAATCAATGTTTTTCTTGAACTCTAAATAGATGGTGTTTGTTAGTTGGCTGGCTGGAATGCTAAATAAATATCACAAACACGACACTATACATACAATTTCATTATTATAAATAAAATCAACTTCAAATGGTTTAATATATGCAATGGACAACACTTGTTTATAAATTGGATTTGTTTCAATTTGTTTTAAAAGTTGAGTTGCTATGTTTGTAATCTTTGAGATACCAACCAAGTCATGATAAAAGTTGACTAACCAATCATTTGTCTTTGTTGTCGTATATTGTTGTTATGTTAGTATGTGTACATTGTATTTAAATATACCAGATCATCTATTGACTTACAGTAAAGTATTTAAAATTCCATAGACCATTTGAATAATTAAAGTTTGATTTAATATTTAATTTAGTGTTTGTAGAAATTGAATCATCACCAACAATCCCAGTATCATTATTGATTGTTGTATTGGAGGATGTAGTTGATAGATTATCATCAAAATCTGATAAATCATAATTAAATGGTCTTTCTCTAAAAGATAGATGATACAGTTGTTCTGAGTCTGAATAGTTTAAGGTAATTGGTGACAAAGGTGATAGAAAATCTGATAAAGTAGCTAGAGATTGTTCGGTAAATATTGTTGTTGCTGAGCTACCACCACTACTACTATTTCCTTGTTGTTGCAAAAAGAAAGTAATACACTCATCATTTGATTGGTATTTGATGTTTTCTTTTTTCAATATACTTTCAGCCTGCAATAAATTAATCTTTTGTTTGGATAGTTGAACAGTTTTACCGAGTAGATATTGGATCTCGCTTTGAAAGTTGTATAGATCACTATTTGAATGAGCACATTTACAATTCTTTAATAGATTGGACAGGTATTCACTATCGAGTTTAATGATTGATTCCAGTGACATCATAGTCGACTTGGGCATTAGTTTGCATAATAGTAAATAAAATGATGGTACAAATGTATTTGGTTTAATAGATATCAATAGATAATATAGTTCTGTCTCTTTAGGCAATCTAACACAAATGTAATTGTTTTCCGTAAATATATCTATAATGGCCGAGTTGTTGACCATGTGTAAAGGTAGTTTATAAAAGTACTCTAAGCCTAAAAACAATGAGGCATCTTCAAAACAAGATAACAAAGACTGCATATAAATATTGATCATCGTTAATATTAATATTAAACTTGCATCATCGATGCACCAATACATACCTTTAATTTAAAAGTGTTTACAATGGATTTGATTTCATTGATGTTTGAATTCAATTTACCTTCCAATAGAGTGGTCAATTCAATGTAGTTGGTCGATGATTTGATGAGAGTGAATTTGCCATTTTGGAAATTAACAGTGATATCCAAAAACTTACAACCATACAACATAATTCGAAGTACTGTTGGTAGATGATCTTGATTATCAGACGATACATTTTCATCAGAGAATCTTGAACTCTTGATCAATTTGATATCATTCAAATGGAATGAATTGCTATGTTGTAATTGTTGTTGATTTTGTTGATGTTGTTGTTGAAGTAATTGGAGTTGACTTAATGATGTATTTCCATTTGATCCCAATAGTGGTTTAGTATTATTGTTGATATTACCAACAGTATTACTACCACTACTACTACTACTACTACTGGATTCAGTGTTTCGAAGGATACTGTATAAAGTAAATACTCTATGATAGGCATTTAGTTCAATGGCTTGTAATAACAATGTGCCAATATTTAAACATTCCTACATTGTAATATATATTAGTAATGATAATTGGTATTAGTCAACACAACAACAATACATACAATATTAAAGTAATTATCTTTCTTTGGATGAGTGATTTGTGGATAATGGGCAATTTTAATCTTTTGATTATCGATATAGATTTTAAAATGATTTGCATTTATATTTGGATTATTGCCGATATTCATATCCTCTGGTATCCAATAGTATACTGTTATCGATTGGTCTTTACCAATAATACATTTAATGTTATTCTTTAGTATTGTCTTTTTCAAATTTTCAACCTGTGATGCTAAAATATCCATTTGTGATGAAATACATAAATGATCTATGGAGTGGTAGAGTAGTAATAATGTTAATATTATAATAATATATTTATATTGCTAATAATATAAAAGAATACAAACGTATGATATTGTGTAATTCATGTAAGGGTTGTTGAGATGAAGATATACGGTTTTGAACTCTTTCTAAAACAGCCTTCATTTGATTTTCATAGGCTACCTTGATGGGTCCCTCTCCATCTAAATCTCTTTTCGAATAGATGTATAGATTTAATGATAAAAGTACCCAGTTTGATTTCTCTGTACTACCGCCATCAATTGATAGACATGCATCATATTCATTCTTTACTGTAATGTGTGCTTTACCATTTTCTATTGTATATTAACAGGGGTGTTAGTTTCATAGTGCAGCTAGATGTATGTAATACAAACTAATATACTTACCAATTTGAATAGGTTCAAACTCTTTAGGTATCTCGCTGAAAAACAATTTATATTTAATAATATCATTTAATCTCTCGAGTGCACTGTCAATTTGAGGTTGTTTGAGTTGTGGTGGAGGAATGACTTTTTTGATATCAGTTGGCATTCTTTGATATGTACCAGTGGTGAGTACATCAATGGCTGTTGGTATATCATACATTGGTGCTCTTGCATTGATAAGGTTATATTTTGTGTGAATCAATAAATCTGCTGCATCTCTGAAATATGAATCCTCTAAATTCAATAGATTGATGATATTCTAATAGAATAGTGTTGTTGTTGTTATTATTATTATTAATACTGATGTATATCGTATGTGTATTTCATGATATTATATTACATTTGCTTTTGTTAGTGTAGGTACATGTTCAGACCATTTCATCAATACCAAGAGTTTAAGAAACTTTTCTCTGGTGGAGTCTAAATATTCAACCAGCGATTTCTTTCTCTCCAAATCATCGCAATTTGATAGTCTCTCTGTTAAGCTCAATAGAGTATTATACGATTGTTCGACAAGTCTGTGTATCACCAACGACAGCGAAATATTGTTATTGGGTTGCTGTTGTGGATCCATACCATTGGGATCATGTTGCATACCATCAGGTGGCATACCCATGGGTGGTGGGGGTGGTATATTCATTTGTATCTATCTATCTATCTATACACTCTACTCTCCTCTTCTGATACTGATAAGTTGTCAAATAAATATTACCACTTCTGATCCTGCACAAAATTTTCAAAAATTTAGCTGTTTTTTTTTTTTTTTTCATTTCACACAATCATCGTATATTTTTTGATCAGATGAGAGGGTTTTTTCAAAAGAAGAGGTAATTTATATAGGGCAAGGGGGATCACAATTGTGATATTAACACAGAGTTAAGTTTGATTTTTTTTTAGCCATCTACATGTATTTTGAACGGCTTTGTGGACAAATGTGAATTCGAGAGACTAAATCCAACCTCAGACTGGAGAATTCAGATTTGTTGAATCAAATCTCCAAATCATTCTTTACCAAACCATAAAGAATAATATTTCTTAAAAATAATCTTTGTTTTTTATATTCAAAAACTCGAAAAATCTAATAAATATCTGGATTTTTATATTAAATTATTTATTCTAATCAATTGTATCAATGATGATGTTTTTGCTTTTCGTGTTCTGAGAGAGTCTTTTGATATTCATCATATTCTTGTTGAACTTCCTTTAATACATCCATATCTTCAATAGTTGGTGGAACTGAATATTCTTCCTCTACAATTATTTAAATATTATTGGTGGATTAATATATTAATATTACAAATAATAATAATAAGAATAATAATAATAATAATAATAATAATAATAATAATAATAATAATAATAATAATAATAATAATAATAATACTTACTATTATACATTTTTCTTAAAATATTTCTTAAAATTTTACCAGATCTAGTTTTTGGTAATCTAGCTACAGAGATTACTTTTTTAAAGGTGGCAACGGGACCAATGACCTCTCTGACAGATTTAATGAGATCTCTTTCAACTTGTTCGTGATCATCTTTAAATTGTGGTTTCAAAACTACCAAACCAAAGGGTACTTCACCTTTGATTTCATCGTGAATGCCAATGACGGCACATTCGACGACTTTGGGATGGGCGGTGATGACCTCCTCAATGGCACCAGTACTGAGACGATGGCCAGAGACATTGATAATGTCGTCTACTCTAGACATGACATAAAAGTATCCATCCTTGTCATAGTAGCCAGAGTCGGCAGTTCTCATATATCCGGGATAGGCGTTGAGGTAGGCTTGTTTGTAGCCCTCGTGGTTGAGATAGAGTGTGTTGACAAAACCTGGTGGGACTGGGAGTTTGACGCAGAGCTCGCCAATTTGGCCTTCGCCAAGATGCTCAGATTTGGGATTGAGCACGTGATATTGGTAGCCTGGAACTGGTTTGCCAGTGCAGCTGATCTTGATGGGGATTTGGCCTGAGGGATTGGTGATCATGGGCCAGCCACTCTCTGAGCTCCAGTAAGAGTCCAACACGGGTCTCTTGGTGGCGTTGGTGAGGTAATTAAATGTGGCGGCATCGAGTCTCTCGCCTCCAAGCCATGTGGCAATGAGGGAGCTGAGATCGTATTTGGCGGCCAACTTGCCATCGGGATCGTCTCTGTGGATGGCTCTGATGGCAGTGGGTGCCGAGAAAAGACCCTTGGCTCTGTACTTTTCAATGAGTTTAAAGTAGACACCTGCATCGGGGATCACAGGCTTTCCTTCGAAAATGATTGATGTCATACCGGCCATCAGAGGACCATACACAGACACAGTGTGGCCGACGACCCAGCCGACATCACTCGATCCGAAAAAGACATCGCCTTGCTTGAGGCCAAAGCAATTTCTCATGGCATAGTTGAGGGCCACGGCGTAGCCACCAGTGTCTCTTACGATACCTTTAGGGTTTCCTGTGGTTCCACTAGTGTATAAAATGTAGAGTGGATGTGAGGTTTCCACGAGGGTGTAGTCTCTCAATGGCTGTAGACCCTTGATCAACATGTTCCAGTCCAAGGCGTTGGGAATGGGTGGTGATGGAGTGTCTGGAATGCAGTCAGTACGATTGTACACTACGACATGATCTGGTTTATGTGAGCACAGTTGGAGGGCCTTTTCCAACAATGTGGTGTAGTGATTGAATTTGTGTCCCTCGACACCAAAGTTGGCCGATACGACGACCTTGGGCTTACAATGATCGATTCTAGTGGCCAATTGAGGCGAGGCAAAACCACCAAACACAACACTGTGTGTGGCACCCAAACGTGCACATGCAAGCATGGCAATAACAGAGTGATTGATCATGGGCATGTAAATAACGACTCTGTCGCCCTTTTGTACACCAAGATTTTGCAAAGCTCTTGCAAAGAGACAAACTTGATCCCAAAGTTCTTCGTATGTGAGTTTGTGTACAATGCCTCGTGCTGGTGTCTCTTGAATCAAGGCCAATTGATTTTTAGTTACTGGGTTCTTTACATTTACATCTAAAGCAAGGTTACACATATTGAGCATACCGCCTTTATACCATTCAGGATTTGATTCATTTCCTCCCATCACCTGATCATATCTTTTATTCCTATTTTAGTGTTATGGTGATGTGTTAGCGCCTCCCTCCCTCTGATTAACAAGATATTTACCATTGTACATATTTAGTTGCAACTTCATCCCAAAAAGAGATTGGTTGTTCAGCAGCGTATTTGGTATCGTGTTCATAATTGAATGGCTCGCTTAGTTTATTGTTTGCACTCGAACCAAATGATCTAATATGGCTATTGTATGCAGTGCTAAATGGTGACAGTGATCTAAGTGATGATGTTGAGGGTGAACTTAGAGTTCTATTGATTAGTTTGTATGTCTTTGAAGATACTAAAAACATATTTATACAAGAGTGTTTCAACTATATTATACAACAAACAAAAAAAGATATACAAAAAAAAAAAATAAACAGACAGACAGATAAAGATAAAAAAAGTATAAAGGAAAAAAAAAAAAGCCAAAGGGGGCGAAATTTAGATAATGTGGGATTGATTTGAATTTTTATTTTTTTATGTAAAATTTCAGATATTTTTTTTAAAAAAAATGACGACAAGGTGGTTTTGTGAGTAACTTTAAGACATTTCATATGAACATGATATATTCGGACATTTAATGAATAAATGTATTAATTAAAATAATTTAAATTTATTAATTGACTAAACTCCTGCCTAACAATAAAAAAACAAGTAAATATAAGAATGATATTTCTAAATTAAACAATTCATATGGGTAACACTCTTGGTCAGAATGTGAATTTTATAAAATGCAAAGATCATAGTCTTTATGGTAGATTCATTCAAAGAGGTAAAGTTGGCAGCATTTGACAAATTACCAAAACACCATTAAATACAAAGTTTAGATCAATGGAAGTAAGTTCCACATTATCAAAAAATGATTCAATTAAATCCTCATTTATCAGTGTCGTGGATAAACAGCAGAGGTTATTGATTGATCAGTTGCAGTTTGTTTGAAAAGAAATCAAAATTAGCTCTGTATATGTGTTACTTGAACTGATAACATTTCCCAAAGATAAAATTATGAAACTGAGAAGCAGATTTTTAAACACCTACCTGTTTTTCCTATAATTAGTTTATTTCTTGACATCTTAATTATGATACAATGAATTCATGTATTTTTGAACAATCATTTTATATTCCCCATATATTCAAATTTAAAAAATATATGGGGAATATAATCCGGATTTTTTTAAGCTGTTAATTTTAAATTTTTAAATGTAATTTGAGATAGATTTTTGAATCTGTGATTTATCACGATTTTATTTATCCTTTATTATTTATTTGACCTAATTTTTGATCGATGTTCTTCATGAATATAGCTTTTTGTTTTCTTTTATAAAGGTAATAAACGATACAGACAACAACGATTGCTACAAGAGCAAAAGAACCAATTACAATACCTGCTATCTGAGCCCCTGTTAATTTTGATTTCTTTTCAAAACAAACTGCATTTGGTGAGTCAATGGTCGCTGCTCTATTATCCAGGAGTACTGAGAAATCAGGATCTAATTGAATCATTTTTTGATAATGTGGTACATTGATGCCGATAAGTGTTTGTGATTTACTTGGTGTTGATTTTGAATATGTATTCAATGGTGTATTGGTAATTTGTCGAATTCTTCCATCAACTATACCTCTTTTAATGAATCTACCATATAAACTATGATCGTTTACTTGGATTTTAATAAATTCAGATTCTGATTCAACAGTGTTACCTGTTTGAATTGATGAGCATTCATTATCATCTTTTTCAGACTCAATGGAGGCTGATAATACAACTTGTAATGTATTTAGTGATGAACTAAATGAGTATTGTGATATATTTACCGAATACTTTAACGAATATGGATTCATTGTTAATATTTGGTTGGCAAATGTAATATTGACAGCATCTTTATCAAAATAATCAATGGATACATTCAATGTTGTTGTGGATTGATCATATTTGTTTGTAACTGTGGTTGTGTAGAGATATGATAATGATGTATATTCTGAATATTTGGAATTTGTATTATTACTTGCAACCCATTTGGTAAATGGATATGAATTGATAATATCACCATTGTTATTTAATTCATTTAATGACAAAATTGAAATAATTGCATATAACACACTTTCACCGTTGTTTGTGGGTGGAATAGTCACATTTGTAACTGGAATCGTTGAATTGATCGATGGGTCAATAATAATTACTTTAGAAGAACAATCTAATCCAACCCATGGTGATTTACAAATACAACCATTTAAAGTGCATTCACCATTACCACTACATTGATCGATGCATTGTTGTGGTGCATTGGTGGGTGGAATTGTTTCTGGTGATGAATCTGAAGAAGATGCTGGTACTGAGCTAGATTTACTATTTGATGAAGAACTGGAACTAGATAAAGAGCTACTATCTGTACTTGTACCCATGATTTTAACTTTAAAACTATTTGAATATTCATAGACACCGTTTGAAACTTCTCTTCTAAAAGTAATAAAAACAAAATCACCTTGTAAAGCTCCCATTGTGAATTTTGAAATTGTTTTCATGCTTGAAATTGAACTTATATTACTAATAATATCAAGTCTTTCATCTTGAATCATGAGTACATCTGTACTTTGGAAATTTGTACCCATAACATAGAAATCACGATCGCTGTAAAGAGGTAATGTTGATAAAATTGATATTTTTGGACTAAATGTATTTGATACTTCAATTGTATTAGGGAATGTTGAATTTAAGCTTGCTATTGTATATCCACCAATATTATTGTTAAAGTCTACTAATCCAAACAATGATACTTTAATGCCTTCAGGATATCCATAGCCAAAAGGAATATTAAATTTACATTCATAAGTTGCATAGGTAGTTGAATAAGTTACAAGCTCTGATATTTGAGAGATTCTATTAAAGTTTTGATCTGAAAGATAAATTACAGGAAGCGCCTCTTTAAGAATACCAACATTATCTGACACCTGGAATTGAAAATGAACCATTCTAGGTGTATTGCTAAACAACTCACCACTGTAGGTAGGGTCTATCCACTTTGGTGAAAAATCAAAAGATGATAGAGTTGGTGCAGATATATCTGTTGATGATGGGCAATCAATAGAAATGCTAGTAGTGGCATCAATATCATCAATATACTTCATTAATGGATTTATATAGAATATATTAGTGGTAGGATGTTCAGAAATCCAACCATTTTGATCTTCCAATTGTATAAAATAAATGGAGAATTTTTGAGATGTACAAATAGAATTGATTGGAATGCTGATTTCATAAAAACCCATGTATTGATCACCAGATACCATGTGTCCCTCAACCGTAGGTGAGAGAGTAAAATTATATCTAACCCACCCAACTTGACTAACGATTGATACTATACCCGTTTTAAATCCATTAATGGGATCAGAAATTGTCAACTTCCATTTTATTTCAGTATCAGATTGAATTAATACACTACCAGATGGTAATAATGTAATGGATCCAATCAAAGGGCCCAATGCATCGCCAAATGTTGATCTAACTCTTAATTTTGATTCTTCTCCAAACATAGGTCTATATTGTAGTTTTAGAATAAAAACAACTTTTTCTCTTTATATTATCTAAAAGTATTACTTACATTAAAAAATTAATTGATCTCCATAATGAGCCTAACCATATATAACTATCATAACTTCCAGGAATAAAATTTTTATGAATTGGGTATTCATATTCATAACAACCAATAGAGCTATTATAAATCCCTAAAACTGGACGGTACCAAATTAATGTAGTAGCTTGATTATAAGGCAGAATATGCGGCTTCAAAGTTGTGACATTCGAACAAATGTATAAAATATTATCTACAGCCTGTCCACTTACGTCAACATCATTATATTTCCAATAGACTCTATTAATATCTAAAACTGAATTAAATTCATCTATATTATTTTTACATATTAGTATTGGCTTACATAGACTATGAATTATTGTGGGTTGTGAGAACATACTGGGCTTAAATGAATGTTTTCCAGCAGTTTGAAAAGTTGTCATATCAACAACTTTACAATTTAAAGCCTTATCGTAGATCAAAAGCACTGTGGTGGGGAAAAATACTTCGGCGATATTCAATTGAAACTCATAAATGCCATCTTGGATAGTACCACTAACGAGAGAAGTATAATTTCCAATTTTATCAATTTGAAAAAATCCAGATGAATCATCAGTAATATGAACTCTATAAATCAAAATACTACCAATATAAAAGGTTTCAATTGATTCTATGTTTGGAGGTGAATCGTCATCTATATAAAATTTATGATATTAATAAATGATATGAAAGTTTCGATAATTTTATCTTACAGATGGAAGGGATCAATTCATAACTATTCATTGTCAACGGATATGAGACATAGACGATGCCCTTTTTAAGTGGAGATACAAAAAACTCATCTTGTCTAATGTGAGATAACGAAGTACCTTGAGTAATTCCATATGGATAAAAACTATCGGAATAATAAAAATAAGGGGTAGGAAGCCCAGAGAGTATAAGACATTGTTTGATTGGCATATTTGTTGAAAGGATCGAAGATAATATTCCATTTGTTAAATCTGTACTGGATGAATAAACAGTATCTGTTGAAGGTGCTATATTTAAAATTATTTAATTAGAACTATAAAACAAATGAATATCAACAAGCTTTATCTTACGTGGCTGAAATGTTACTGGTTTAGAAATAATGGGAACAGGGTTATTGTTATTTGAGAGAGAAATAGAAGTAGTGGTAACACCTCCTTTGTATAGAACGCTGGTAATCAAACCATTTGAAAAACTACCCATTGAAAGAGAAAGTCTTGAATTAAATGCATTTACACTTGAGGTCATTACCCAAAGAGGATGCTCATCAAGAGATGACTGATACTCTATATATGGATAAAGGTGATAACTTTTTGTTGAATTTAGTGGATTCAGAGAATAGAGTGTATAAGATCCAATTTGTATTTGATTATTTACTAGTAAAAATATAAATAGAACACTAATTAGATAACTACTACTAAATAAAAGAAATGATAAATAATAGTTACTTTTAATATTTGATTTAATCAAATGATTTGATGGAAGTGCAAAAGTACTACCTTTATATTCAATACTAATTGTAAAATCATTTTCAATATCTGTCCACTTTGTACCATCACTAAATTTTAATGCCAAACCATACAAGTTGTCAGAGAGAAGAATTAATGAATTCTGGTCGACAATCAAAGATTGGGATGATGATGTCGCTGACAGAGCAGGTCCAGTTTTTAGAAAATTATTCACTTTAAAAGTTAATATTGGGCCGTCAGTTGATGGACCATAGCTATCATATAAAGTATCATTAAAAAATGTAATATCTAAAGTAGTAGGAGGGGCTTTACAAAATAAATTAAATTAGTAATTATAATTAATAAGCAAAGTCTATGAATAACATACCCTCGCAAGTATAAGATATTAAGAATTGTTTTGTCACCGCACCGCTTGTTGCGCCAACAAAGAATTGACTTTCACCTATAGGCACATCAACTGATATATCATAAAAAGATTGGATGTTGTTTGTGGATTTATAATTTAATGAAGCTAATTGAATTGGACTAGTTATTGGAACAGTTATAGGGCCTTCATTAATAATTTGTGTAAACACCAATGAATAAACGAATTGACATTGACCAGTGGCAGATGCAGTTGAATACTTATTCAAATAGCTAGGCGGAGTAATATCCTGCATCGTAATTTCATTTTGAGCTCTACACAATGATAATGATAAGACTATCACTATCAGGATATGAACTATTCGTTTTGTTGTATAGTTCATGTTCTAGTTATGTATAAAGCACTAAGTGTTATTTGGTTTCAGATGTTAAAAAAATCCTTAGGTATCTTCGGTAGTTAGGGAAAAAAAAAAAAGATATTTTTGAGATTTTTTGATCAAACAGAAATTTCAAAAATCCCGATTTTCCCGCCAACTCTGCTTGCATTCGGAAAGTAGTGTTGAATAATTTTATCTAACTGTTCTTTCTTTGTAAAATTAAATGATTAATAATACTTGTATGGAGGCCTTTTATTAAGAAAACTCAAGAAACTGTTTTGTTTTGTTTTGACTTTTACATATTCAAAAAATAAATAAATGACAACGAAAACATGAGTTAGATATTTTGGTATCAACTCTTTCTTTTTTTTTAAATTATAATTAATATATGGAAAGTACAGAGATTTATGAAATACAATTGATAAAAGGGATAATAAGAGATAAGAGATAAATTATGGGATATATAGAAAATAAATAGATGGATATGCTTTATTATGACTTAATTGAAGCACCAAGTGTTTCAGGAATAACTTCATTTAGATCTATAACACTTACATTTGAGGTGGAAGAAGCCGATGCTTGACCTTCCATACCGAGAAATTGTTCTTCAATGACATCTTCTGGTCTTTTCTCGGTATACTCTGGTTTATTGAAATTCTCCAATGCTGAACTAAGTCCTTTTTCATATTTTTGTGGCATATGATCAGTAAACATGGTTGCAGAGACCAAGATTTTAGAATAACTCTCCATATCTGTTTTCTCTGCCACATAGATACCTTTTGATAATTTTACAATTCTGTACAATTGACCAGGAGGATACATTGGTAACTCCCCACTTGGTGAATGTTGGACATTTGTCAAGTTTATAGTTGGTGCAACTTTGAGCAATTTGCTGAATCTTCTTGTCATTTTTTCGTTTAACCCGTTGGCCGAAACAATTTGGAATATCTTTTGTATCTTTGTCGAACTCTGTGACAAGATGGAATCCAAAACCTCTCTTAGATAAAATAAACTGTTGAAAGAAAGTCTTGGAATGATGTCATCGTTCATACAAAATGTGGAGATGAGGGATTTAGTTTTCAAGTGATTGGCCAACTCGAGTGACAAGACACATGGTGCGCCAAATGAAAAACAACGTATTGGAATATGTGGTTGAACCTCGTTAAATAGAATAGTAAACAACGATGCAACACCAGCGCCCAAACTATGGCCAGTGACTACTAATCTATACCCTTTGTATACATCCAACGATTTCATTATTAATGGATACATTTCACGCATTTTCATATGAGCACATAAAAGAATGCCCATGTGAGCCATACCATCTTTATAGATGTATGATTTTGCTACCAAATCTGTAATGATATCAAAATGATTAAAAGTTCCTCTGATAACAAATACCAATGATTTTGTTTTATGATCGACGGCAAAATAATGGCCAGGACTATATTTTGAACTAAACCATTTTGACACGATTACATCTTTTTTCTTTATGCCCGTATGTTTAATGATTACTTTGAGATTGGTATTATCAGTACCTGCCAACCCTTTAAAAAAGTTTATAATATTACTATTCATCATTCCATAATACAATTTTCTACCATAAGCAGCTGTACTAAATCTTTGATATCTTAGTGCTTCCTCTAAAAATCCTTTATCTTTTTCACAAGTCCAGTTTCTAATAATAATTTCTTTGTAATAACCTTTATAAATTTTATTAAGTATCAATATGTCTGTATGTCGTATGTATGAATGTATAACACTATTTAAATACTTACTATTTAATAAAGCTAAGCCCATAAACAAATCAATTTTACTATATCTTTTGTGTAAAAATAATCTATCCAATAAATCTGTAATTACAGTCATTGATTTTTTACCCAATTCAGACAATGATTTGCTTTGTTGAACCAACTCTGGACTTGGCTGGATTTGAGCGGTATCATCCAAATAAAATCTTTCAAATTGCTCCTTTTTCAACTTTTTTTTCAAGAATTTCTTTTTGATGATTTGCTTTTCCGACAAACTACAGGCAACCAAACTATCATCAGCTTCTTGAACAACATATTTCTGTAATTGCTCTTCAAGGGAACCATCTGCAATTTCACTGTCTGACGATGAGGATGATGACGACAAAAAAAAGTCTTCTTCTTTTTTTAATCCACTCACTTTTCTTGGAAAGGGTGTGGGGGACTGTGGTGGTGGATCAATGCTTTCGTGAGATCTAAACAATAGATTTGCTTCCTCACCTTTGAATTTTAATGGCATATCATTGAAATCTTTTTTCTCTTGTTTATCTTCTCTTTCTTTTTCCTTTTCTTTTTCTTCTTTACTTTTTTCTTTTTCCTTGGTATTGTCGCTATCTTCTTTTCTACTGTCTCTAATGTAATCTGGTGTGTTTGAACTAATGTTTGGAATTGGAAGATTATTTGAGGTATTATAGATTTCAAATGAATCTTGAATATCTTTATGTTGATCAGTTGACAAATCCAACAATATTTTAAAATCACCTTCTTTTATTTTCTCTTTTTCAGAATCTTGAGTTTTATCATTCAGTTTATATTGATTTGGATCGACTTCCATTAATTTATAATCCAATGAAGTGGTCTCTATATTACCGACAAAAACTGATTCTATATCTCCACTTTTAAAATGAGATGTTGTTGTCGTTATTTTATTTGTCATCTTTTCATTATCATTATTATTATTATTATTGTTACTAGAAACTATATTATTATTACTATCACTATCACTACTATTATTATTACTACTACTATTAGATGAACAAACTAAAGAATTTGTAGATAATGTATGGAATTCTTCTTTTGGTAATAGTTTCCATTCATTTTCCGATTCTTCAATATGAAAATCTATATCATGTTTTGTATCTTGATATAGTTCACCTTGTTGATTTTTTTGATTACATTCCTCTTTTTCACCAACTGATTTTGTTTCATCTTTTTCTTTAATATTGGTCATTGGATCAAAAATAAATTTAAAAATAAAAAAAAATAAATACTAGTAGTAATTTATAAATCCAGCTTTTGAGAATCAGAGGCAAGTGAAAATTAATTCATAAATTATTTAATTAATTTATGCTATTGCTTGGGAGTTGAATTAATGTGATTGCTGTAATAATTAAATAATAAATATTACTTTGATTATTAAATATTAATTTTGTAAATTGGCTCCGCCGCTATTATTATACTATTATATTATTGTATGGTACACACTATAGATAATAATATTATAAATAAATAAAATGAAAAAGTAATCAAAAATAAATTTAAAAGAGGGAGAAAAAGATTTCCTAAATGGAAATTAATAAATAGATATTTGTGGTGTCTGTTTGTCTGCTGTTGTGATAGACGTGGTATCGAGGGTGATGAGGGAGTGAAATGTGTAATTTATTACAAATTAATAACAATAGTGTGATCAAACAAATGGATGAAGATGAGGGGACACAATCTTATTGGACATAACAAACATAACAAACAATAACAACAACAATAACAATAGCTACAATAGTGGAAATATGAACAATAATATTAAATTACTATAACTTAATTATTGGGGGAGGGAAAATAAAATTGGTATAAAAAAAAAATGTTAAATCTATAAACAAGAATGATGTATTATTTCAAATACTGATATATATGTGTGTGAATGGATAAAAATGTGTGTTTTATGAGTGTGTTGTGTTGTGTGGAATGTGGTCGTGTGTATGATAGAACTAAAGTGTGTATGATAAAACTAAATTGTGTGTGGTTATAACTACAAATGAGATTAATTTATTTTTTTTAAAAAAATATCTTTTATATCTGTAAAAGCGTGCGTGTGTGAGATTAGATTTAGATAAAAAACTATAAGAAAAAGGGGGGAGCATAAAAAAGATAACTCATCTGAAAAAAAAAAATAAAAATAATTTGTATGTAGGCTGTATATCCTTATTACTACACTAATGAATAAACAATATTATTATTGTTTTTATTATTTGAAGGTGGATGACTAAATGTGCGGCGTTTAGTTGAGATTAACAAGGTTGGCGGTGGGTGCCCATTCTTTATCCACTTTATCAAACAAATCTATAATTTTAAAATAATTAAAAAAAATTAAAAAAAATCGACAAAAAAAAAAAGAAAAAAAAAAAACAAAATCTAAGGATGCACTAACATAAAAGAAACAATCACCAAGAGTCGACTAAAAGCACCATGTGTTGTGTTTGGTTCAAAAAAAAAAAATAAAAAAGAATTTGTATTTATTATTCTAAAGGAAATGTAATGTTGTTGTATGGTGTGAGAGAATGTTACCAATGGTAACATATAATATAAAGGGAAAGGATCGGGAAAATAGATGTGATTGGGATTTCTTCATTTGGTTGCAAGAGGGGCCCAAAATGAATTAATTTAAATATTTTCGTTTTTTTTTTTTTTTTTTTTTCTTGCTGTGATGTACATATGGAGTGGGGTGTCATCTACATTTGGCCTAGGCCATTACACGTTTAATGGGTTTTGAGATTTTTGTTGACGAACAATGGATGATGTTGGTAATGATTCACCACCATTGTACACAATACCTAAAGTAGGATCGTTGGTAGAGACATAGGTTGGTTCTTGAGATTGTTGAGTTTGTTGTTGTTGTTGAGTGTTGCTAACACTAACAGAGACAGCTTGGCCTGACTTACGTCCCATGGACTCCATCTTCATATCAGTGGTAGTACCATTATAACTACGAGCAGATGAATTTCTTCCCATAGAATCTGAACTGCCGTGTGAATCCATAGAGTGTTGTTGACCACTGACAATCTTCCAAACTTTTGGCAAGAAAAGAAGACCTACAGTAGCAGTAAAGGAGAGTAAAATAGCAACTACTTCAATAACCATAACAGCAGTTGGATAATCTCTTAAAATAAAACCTAATGGAATGGCAATCAACATGACAAATGTAAGATTATAAAGCTATAATTATTGTTGTGGGATATTATTAGTTAATACTCTAGATAATTGAAATATATGATAAAATAAAACATACAGATAATGTAATTGGTTTAGATTCATTGAGAGAATCTACAACATCTCTAGTCTTGAAGGCTAAGAAGACACCAATAACTACATAGAATACTTTATAAAATACAAAAACAAACCACCAAGCCATGGAGTCTGATGAACATTGGAGTTGGGCTTGACCAGATTTATAAATTGGTTCGGCCAAAACTTCTGGACGATCAACAGTGGTCCAAAGAATCATGAAAACAGATTCTAATAAAACAAATGAACCTACAACGGTAAACATCATCTTGTTTGAAATACGAATAATCTTGAATTTACGAGCATTGGCAAAGAGTCTCCAAGTTCTCCAAGTCTTTGTAAAGAGAGTACCAAACATAATAACGTAACCAATACCCAAAAGCCATGGGAAGCTTGAGCAAAGATTTTGAGTTGGTGAGGGTAAGAGAACAAAAATAGAGGCGTAACCCAAGAGAGCACCCAAAATAATAAGAATACAGAAAAGTGGTGAAGAGTATCTGAACTTTCTCCATTGACTAACGATAACAACGCAGATAAAGAGAACAAATAACACACAGACACCTGTGATGGCACCTAATACAGCATTTAATACGATGGAATATTCTACGACTTCATAATCTGATGGAACGTGATGAGTATCACCGAGGAAAGTGATTGGGGTGCTGATGTTAACTTCCCATGTTTGTGGATTAATTTCACCAATCTTGTCAAAGGAACCTTTGGTGATGTTGATGAGATTTAAAAGAGAGAAAACACCATATAATCTATCACCAGTTTCGGCGTCGAAACCAACTTTACCAGTGACACCTTCAAATTCATTACTACGAAGAGTGTCGAGAATGTTTTTAGTGTCCCAAATATTGAGGCCACCATTGATAACTTTGAGGAATGATAACAAGAGTGAATAGGTAGCATCATAACTAAAGGAGGCACCTTTGAAATAACTGTTTCCATCTGCGTTGTAGACGTTAGAGTTTACAATTTGATTTTCCAAAGCTTTCAATTTCTCACCACCTAAACCATAGTTTGGAAAAACGGCTAAAACACCTTTGAAATCTTCATTGTTACCGTTGGTAAGTTCGGCACAACCATCAGTTACGATCCAAGTGAAACCTTCTCCCAAGAAACCTCTTCTCTTGGCGTGGGTCCATAAATTGGTACAATCATTTGGGAAAATAGCATAAGCAACAATAACACGAGCCTTGGCAGCTTCTAAATTGTTAAAGACACGATCGTAGGCTTCGTCGGATGGGACAACATCACCATCGATTGGGTCGACAGATTGAATGGTGTTTACAGTGACGGCGTTGTTGTTAGCTTCTCTAACTAAAATGTTGGCACCTCCAATACCATAGTCTTCGTTGGTGTGAACACAAGAAATACGTTCCCATCCCAAATGTTTGGCAAGAGCCAAAATAGCTCTGACTTGGAGAAGATCGTCTGGCATAACACGATTAAAGTATGGGTATTTACCAGAATCTGAAAGCTCTGTACCGGTGGCATAGAAACTGACGCTTGGGACCTTGTAGGAACCAAAAATCAAACAACTCACAGAACTGTCTCCTGTATAAGCTGGACCAACAACACCAGAAACGTTCAAATCCTTCATTTCAATGGCAGCAATAACAGCGTCTAAATCGGAACTGACATTGACCATTTTAATCTCGTAATTCAACTGTGTGAATTGTGGTTGAAGTTCTTGAATGGCGATCAAGGCAGCGCCCTCATACTGTGTGTATTCAGGATCACCTTGTGGTGCCATAAAACCAAGTCTAAGTTCTTCGAGTGACAATACGCCACCCAAGATTAACAATAATGAAAAAATCATTAATATCGCATTCTTAATGATTGACTTCATTTTTTCCTTTGTATGTGATTTATTTTTTTTCGGTTGCCTTTTTCCAAAAAAATATATATATCTATTGTTTGAGTTTTAAATAAATAAATAGATCAAGTAGGATAAATAATAACAATAATATCCTCTTGGTATGAGTGTAGGTCCTCTAATATTACTAATGTTACAATTGGGTGAGATGTTGAGTGGAGAGTGTATTTGTCTAGAATGAAATCAACCAACTTTAAAAAAAGAAACGGTACTCTATTTTCTAGAATTTATATTTATTTTTTTTTCAATTTTTTTAGTGTAGAGGCTGCACCAACAGTCACATGGAATCAAAAAAAAAAAAAAATCACAAAAATTTTTTTAAAAAAAAAAAACTCGAAAAAAGACTCACTTTTACCGTTAACAAACATAAATATCAGTTGGTTTTTGTGGAGGGGGATTGAAAATTTTGACGAGAATTGCTTACCTCCATTCCCATCTAGATTTCGAGTGCCAATTTTGGTTTATGTAAAGGTGGTGAATATATTTTCATCCTCCAGTTGATTTTTTAAAGATGAAATTGGGTTTGAAGGGATTTTTTGAAAAAAAAAAAAAAAACTATTACAACAACAACAATTATAGATTCTTGAAAAAAATAAATATCACAATTCTTTCCCACTTGTTTATTTTTTGTTAATAAAAATAAATGTGACTATTATGTGTGTGTATGTTTGTGGTCATTGATTTCTTTTTTGAGAATCAAAAGACAAGCAAGATTTTTACGAAAAAAAAAAAAGTAGATATTTTCAATTTTTAGATTTTTCATCATACACTTTTATGATAATTCATTGTTGGTGTGATTTGTCAAAAAGTAGAGGATCAAATTGCTAAATAAATGATTTACACAGTTAGATAGAAATGAGATATATTTAATTTTTTTTTTTTTTTTTTATACTTTTTTATTTTATGGATATAAAAAAAAAAGAGAGATAAATAAACAAACAAATCATCTTTGAGATAGAGATTATTGGAAAAATAGTTGAGAATAAGGATTTAATATATTTTAAATAAAATAATATTTTTTTAATGACGCATTTGTTGTCTTGGTCTTGGGGCGGCTCTAAGTAAATCGTCGACTCTCATAATCATTTCGGCGGCTTCGTGGGCTGAAACTAAAACTTGTTGTTTGACTTTAAAAGACTCGATAACGCCAATTTCATCAATGTTGCCAATGCAGCCATCTCTCATATTTAAACCGGCCTTGGTGTTGCCTTGGTTGTGAGCGGCTTTTAATTGAGAGACCAATTCAGAGCTATCGTAACCGGCATTGTTGGCAATGATGGTTGGGATTTGACGGAGGGCTCTGGCAAAGGCTTCGATGGCCATGGCTTTTTTACCTGGGGTTTGGGCAGCGAGTTCGTCGACAGCTTTGGCCATCAACATTTCTGAACAACCAGCACCCAAAACGGTACGGGTTTCGTTGACAGTGACAGAGAGAACACAGAGAGCGTCGTGAATGGAACGTTCGGCCTCTTCGAGGATGTGGGAGGTGGCACCTCTGAGGACGATGGTGCAGGCGGCAGCTTCGGGGACACCACTGAACTTGATTACTTTATCTTCACCAATCATGACCTCTTCGATCAATTTACAGGTACCAATCTTGACCAACTCGGGATGATCAAAGGTAGAGACAATCTCGGCGTTGGTGACCAAAGCCAAACGCTCGATACCATCAAAATCGGCGTGTTCAATAGACATGACACCGTGGTCGGCAAAGTATTGTTCTGGGAGGTTATAGATCAATTGACGATTGATAAAACAGTTGATACCGTGATCGACAATCTTTTTGCATTTGCTCAACATCTTTTCCTTTTCGGCGTCTTCCAATTTAGAGAGTTCAGTCATAGAGTCGACGACGACTTTACCTCCGAAAATCTTGATCTTGTCAGTATCCATGGCAGTATTGGCAATGAGAATCTTTGGGTTTTCTAATCTCTTTGGACAACCAACGCCAATCTTTTTCTCTAAAATAAATCCTTCATCTAAATAAGATTCACGTAATGATCCTCCTGATTTCTTTATAATGTGGATATTGTCTAAATTTGATCCACCTCTTAATCTCAACACTGCGTCTACTACAATATTTGCAAAATGTTCTTTTTCTGTATGTAAAATCTTTGAACTCAATGTAGTCTTGGCTATATTTAATAAATCTTGTCTAAATTTATCTATAGAGATATATGAAGTATGAATGTGTTAGTTTATAAATCTATATCTATATCTATAACTATAATACCTTTATCTGATGAGTGATCAACGGCTGATTTGGTTAAAGCGTTACGTGCAGTTTCAACAGCTAATCTCCAACCACTGATAATGGTTTGTGGATGAACCTTTTGTGCAATTAATTTTTCACCTTCTCTTAATAATTCACCGGCTAAAACACAAACTGAAGTGGTACCATCACCAACTTCATCGTCTTGAGTTCTACTAATATCAACTAAAATCTTTGCTGCTGGATTATCAATATAAATCTTTGTCAAAATGGTAGCACCATCGTTGGTAATTATGATATCGTTTGGATTACTGGCAGAAATTAAAATCTTATCCATACCCTTTGGACCAAGGGTAGTTTTAACTAAATCTGTAATTGCAATAGCACCAACAAATGATGACTATAAGATGATTATGTTGGTTAGTATATTGAGATAATCAAGAGCGAGTATGATCATCATATGTTTCATTGTGCATTGATTGACACACATTCATACGAACAGATCGCTGTAGTAGCATGTGCCTAGTAGTGCTACATGACAGGAGAATGATATGATGGAGATATTTACTAAACGAGCAATTTCACCTCTTTCTTCAGAGGCATTATGGTGTAAGATTTGAATTGGTTGTAATTGACTTGTCATCTCTTGATTTATATATATATTATTTATTTATCTGTATCACACTCCACAACGATGTTGTATATCTATATATCTATCTGATTGTTTTTAAAATCAATAAACTCGATCTTTTCTGTGATATTTAAAAAAGACACTGATATATGATGATAGGGGGGTGGGGTGAGGCGATGAAGTGTAAATAAAAAAAATTTAGGGAGGGAACAGAAATTTTTTTTTTTTTTTTTTTCTAATTTAGTCGACAACGTTACGTTCATTGCATTTTCATTATTCATATGGATAAAGAGTGAGAAAAACATTTATTTATTTATTTGAAATCCTAGGAATTTTAATCAGTTTCAAAGTAGTTGTTATAGGACTAAAGAGGTAGTCGCTTATAATATTACGATATATCGTAATAAAGTACTACTGTTCATAATATATAATACCACTATTTTTAAAAAAGTGTTTAAATATAGAATTACAATTATCTTTCTAAAAAAAAACTTTAAATAATAAAAAGGAAGTGAAACGTCGTGAATATTTATGTTTTGAATCCCAAACAAAGAAGCTAAATACCACGTATGTGGAGAAAAAATTTCAATTTACTTCTCACACCAACCACTTTTTTTTTTTATTTTTTTTATTTTGAATATTTATTTTTCTTTTTATCTTATCTAGTTTATTAATATAATAACAATAACCAAAACAACAACAATAATAGTAGGATCATAGTTATAAATATAAATATAAATATACGTATAAAAAATGAAAGTTTATTCAATTGGTATTTTTAAAGTCACACCAGGAGGAAAACCAGTTTTGCTTAGTATAGTTTATGAGTTGTCGTCATTTGGATTCTTTCAAAGAGGATCGGTAAAGGAGGTGTCCTTGTTTGTCAGCAGAGAAACAGTGGGCCGTACAGGAGTAAATGAGCGAGTCAGCATGGAGCATACACAAACACAAAAGGTGTGTCACACTACAGTCGATAGCAAGGGATTGGGTTGTACAGTTTTAACAGATTCAGAGTATCCAGGCAGAGTCGCACACTCGTTGATTCGTTTGGCATTGGATGAATTTAATAAAGTTCACAATGAATCTGTTTGGAGAGCAATCAATACAGACACAGAGTTGCCAACACCTGCTCTGGAACAGTTAATTCTCAAATACCAAAATCCACACGAAGCAGATCCAATGATGAATCTTCAAAAGAATTTAGACGAAACCATCACCATTGTAAAGAAAACCGTCGAACAGTTGGGTCAAAGAGGCGAGAAGCTCGAAGACATTGCCTCAAAGTCTGACGATCTTAGTTTCCAGAGTAAAGCTTTCATGCAAAATGCTGAAAGAATGAACAAATGTTGTGGCTACGTGTAAAATAATAATAAATAATCAATTGCTTATATAATAATAATAACAATATAGAGTATCTTGTACAGTATAAATAATAGAAATAGAGTGTTTATTGTGCGTTAGGAGAATATAAACTTGTCTTGAATGTAGTCTATCATTCCTGTGACTGTCTTTATCTTGTTAAATTCTGATTTTTCTATTTATATCGATGTGTGCAGATATGTTAGTAATAGGACAGGTGAGACACTATTTGTGATGATATTATAATTATATTTACCATTTCTATTGTGATAGTCATAAAGCATGTACATTAGATGTCTGTGTAAAATGACGGGATGGAGATCACCATACTTTGAGTATAAATCAATGAAATCCAACACGCACTCTTCGGGTGTACGCTTGTATCCTTGGAAAAGAGCGGGATTCATCAGTAATCCTCTGGCTGCCATCACACCATTCACTTTGGTTCTCTCTTTGATTTCGTTTGCTTGGTCAAGTGTGAAAATGTCACCGTTGGCAAACACGGGACACGACACTGTCTCCTTTACGAGTTTTATCGCTTCGTAGTCGACAGGATGGGATGATCTCATAGACGATGTTCTTCCATGAACAGTGATCCACGATACACCCATTGATTCTGCTCTCTTGACCAATTCGATGGTGTTGTTAAGGTCTGGTTGAATTCTGATCTTTATCGATACTGGTATATTCATTCTTCTCTTTACTGTCTTTACCATATCAAATATCCTATCAGGGTGCAATAGTAGGTTGGCTCCATAGCCTTCTTTCATTACCCATTTTTGGGGACATCCACAATTTATATCTATACCTTGACAATGGCTATTTATATTATGATTAATATACATATGGTAGAGATATATTAAGGCCTTAATATTGCTTAGCAGATGTATATTTACTTTATAACCTTTTCTGTTGCAGCACTTAGCTCCTCTGCATCATTTGCACCAAATTGGACAATCATGGGACTATCCACTTTTCATATTATAAAACAATGTCAGATATTTTGTTTACTTTATTAAATATCAATAAAAACTTACAATCATTTGTTGTAAAGTCAGAGTCTCTTGCATGCTCACTTCTATTAAATTCAGCAGCCATAATCATTGGTGTGTATGTTATATCTGTTCCCCATCTACTACATAGTAGTCTGAATGGTAATCTAGAGAATCTAACCATCGGTGCTTGGATTTTCATAAACTCACCATTATGTATTCTATCTAAAAGTGATTGTTTCTTTGAATCATACACCTTGACTACACTTTCATCCTCCATCTTTTTCTTAATTCTTATTATTAATATTACAATATTTTTTATTAGGAAGAAAAAAAAAAAAAACGAAAGATTCTTCGTTTTTTTATAAGTTTCCAATAATTTAACAATTTGCCAACAATTTTAATGAATTTTGTTTTTACAATGGTTGTAGTAGGTACCAATAATAAATACCTCACATATACCAAACTGATAATTTTATTTTCTTATTATAATACACCCACATACTTTTTTATTTTATTTTTTTCAGTTTTATCCATATCAAAAGTTTATAAATTGAATCAAAAAGATTTACATATCATATCAACAAATATTATTTAGTAAATGAAACAAGCTTACTTATTGTATTTATATTTTGTGTCTGTTTATTGTTTTTTTATAGTTGGTGCTCAACAGAGTAAGTTGATAAATGTATCAAACTTTTTATTTTACTAATAAAAATACAAAAGTAAAAAATGTTCAAGTAACTTTTAGAGATTTGGCACCTGAAACAAATCCTGATTTTGAAATGTCAAATTCAAATCAAGTTATTCTAGGCCTTGTTAAACCCCTTTTAAATAGCACTGATAGAACTCCAGTTTATTGTTGTGGTGATAATAGAGCCCCATCTGCAACCGAATATGTCATCAATAACCAATCCACTTTTTATTCATGGTTCCACCCGGAACCAAATGTAAATGTTGAGGTGCAAGGAGTTTTGAGATTCACTCAAAATATCACTGGTGATGATCGAACCATGTATTCTTATTCCAATGATGCATTTTTTCCACTAGACAATAGAGGATTCCAAAATCCAAATTACCAAGGACCAGTTAAATCAAAAGCATATCCAGATTCCAAAGGTGTACAGAGAAACTTTCATTTTTGTATGGATATGCATGCCTCCTTTACCTATTTTGGTGGTGAAACATTTTTCTTCAAAGGTGATGATGATGCTTGGCTTTTTATTGATAACAAATTAGTACTGGATTTAGGAGGACAGCATGATTCCCACGGAGAAAAAGGACAAGGTTTGGTAAAATTGGATGACATTAAACTAAAGGTTGGAAAAATGTATCCTTTTGATTTTTTCTATTGTGAAAGACACTCTAGTGAATCTAATATTTTGATCAATACCTCTATCAATCTTGAATGTAGATTCATGGATTTTTGTGGTGTATGTGAGGGCACAGGTAAATGTTTATCCAAATAAATGTTTAATTAAAGACTTCCATAAAGCTTGTTTTTTTTTTTTTTGTTGTAAAAATTTCTTTGATTTTTTCATATCTCTCTACCATGGTACAAAGTTGGAATTTTGAAGCAGTAAAGTGTTTAAAACATGTTTTTAAGAACAGGTCATTAGTGATACCTCATTTACAACTTAAAGGTATACATTTGTGCTGGTTTAGAGATTTATAGCTTTATATATTTATATTAATATACATAGATATTAGAAATATAAACTATGGTGAATTAAAAGAATTGGGATTTACAGGGATATTGTTTGATAAAGATAATACACTAACAGAACCATATAAAGATCAAGTATACGGACCATTTCAAGAGTCAATCAAAGAATGTGAAAGAGTATTTGGTAAAGAGAATATAGCCATCATATCAAATAGTGCAGGATCGAGTGATGATGTCAATTTTAACAAGGCGAATAAAATTGAAAAAGAGATGGGTATAACTGTCCTCAAGCACGGTACAAAGAAACCCGATGGCATCGATAGTGTTGTACAGTATTTTAAAGTTGATTCACCAAATAAAATCATTATGGTGGGTGATAGATTCCTAACAGATATCTTGTTTGGTAATCTATATGGCATGTTTACAATCTATATAAATCCAATTACTTCGATTGGCGATAACTTTTTTGTTAAATTGGTAATTATTGACAGTTAGTTATTTATTCTATTTCTCTATATTAATCCTATTTTTAGATAAGAAATAAAGAAAAACAAATGGTCGAGTCATTTAAAAACAATTCATATCAGGCACCATTTCATCCATTGTGGCATAAATCAACATTAAAAGAAAAAGAAAAGGAAAACAAATAAAGACATGTAGACATTGTGAGTTTACACAGACACAATATGTTGTAAATATTTTTGTTTTTATAGAATATGTATATATATATATATAAACTAAAAAGTTTATTTTAGAATAAAATTAGGGGGAGAGGGGTGTATGAATCAATTGGCAAAAGAAAAAGGATTCAACAATAATCATTGTTATGTCTTTCTTTTTCTTTGACCTTTTTTACATCACCACACGTTTTGAATTTTTAAAAGTTTTCATAACTGTGAGTACCTTCTGAACTACTAATTGAGAAATAATCACTGGCTCTTGATGGAGAGAGTAAGAAAGAGGCAACAGCGATGGCGACAGCGTTAAAGGTTACATAGAAACCAAGAACTGTTCTTTGACGTACCCATGGATCAACAGCAGAGGCGATGATACAGATCATTGGGAGAGCAATGAACCAAAATACAAAACTAATGCCAAAGAGTTTGTAGAATTGACGTTTGGCTGGATGGTTTTCTTCAATGTAGGTGTTGTAACCGCACCACATGAACCAAATCATGGTTAAACTTCTGGCAACCAAAAGGATGATACCTGGGGCAGTGTCGTACATGTACACGGTAGAGGCGTGGTCTTGACCGGCTTTGATCCAGATAAACATGATTAAATAGAGACCACTTAAAAGACCCATAACAATCAAGATGATCTTTTTGTCGTCAATGGTGACTCTAGAGATAGCCCAACCCTTGGCAATTAAAACCAACAAGAGAATAAAGGAGATTTGAGCGGCTAAATCCAAGATTTCACCAAATCCTTGTAAACCTTTGGCACCAACACCGTCGTGAGAATAGACACCATAGTGAACCAAAAGAATGAAAACTGAAAGGAATTCCAAATAGATGGTGAGGGTTAAGATCTTGACGATTGGATGGAATGAACGAGTCATGGTGAGGGTGTAAGCAGCGTAAGAGGTAAAGATGGCCAAACCTAAAAATACGAAAAAGTAGACCAAATATAAAGCTTCCAAACCTTGTTCATCATAAGAGAATTGTCTCTTCCAAATGCCTCCTGGATTGGTCAAAGAGATTGAATATTCGTCGAGTTCAACACTGCCTTGGCAATTGACGGCAACAACATACCAAAAGTGTGGTCTTTGAACGTCTTTGACTGGGGAGGTAGAGGTAGAGTTGTAGTCTGGATGATTGTTACCGTTGGCAATGGTGAAAGAGGTGATGTTTGAGCTGATTCTCTCTTCACAAGTCAACTTTGATTTGTAGACCTCTTGCCATGATGTCTTGGCATCGTCATAGATCACAATAGAGGTGTTTTGTGGAATGTAACCAGTGTAGGTGATATTACCAATACCGTAGGCAAAGCAAAACTTTGTTAAGAATACCCAATTGTCCTTGGATTTAACTTTACCTGAAACATATTTAGATTCAGTGTTACCGACATAACATCCCAAAAGGACGATAGTGGTGAATAATAAAACAACCAATGCGTTATATTTCATTATTATTTATCTCTATCCAATTATATTATTTTTTTAATATATATTATAATAACAGAGGTGAGGCTTTATAAAAAATGAAATCGCGTAATCCTAGAAACTTTTGAGGAAAAAAATAAAAAACCCAAAAATTAAAAAAAAAATTGTAAGAAAAAAAAAAAAAAA
>AJWJ01000130.1:0-48178 GCA_000277445.1 Polysphondylium violaceum | reverse complement strand
TCTTATTCCATCATCAAAAAAAAAAAAAAAAAAATACTTTTTGCATAATATTTTTTTTCATATTTTCCCTCCTCTTCATTTGGAATCTTTTTTTTCATTTCACAAATAGTTTATCTTAATAGCAATCAAAAAAAAAAAAAAAAAAGTAATGTGTCTCTTGTAATTCACTTAAATTCTACATAAATCAATCAATCATTGTCTGTTATTTTGATTTTGCACCATACTTGTTTAGAATAAGCAATTGTCATCCACACCTTCTAGACTTTACGAGTGATAAAGAAAATATAGAGTAAATCCTTCTTTATTTAGGACTCATCTCATCGTTGTGTTTAATGAATGAAATCAGTTTTCATTTTTCTACCCAAAAACTAGTTTTCATCGTTTTTTCGCTGGCATCCCATTTCTCGCCCTATAACTTTATTTTATTTTGGTTTTTGTTGCAACAAAATTATTTTTAGAGAGAGTTTTTTGCCGTTTGAAAAATTTTTGAATGTTTTTTTTTGAATTTTTTTTTTTTGTAATGTTTTTTTTAAAAAAAATGTTTTTTTATCCCTCAGAAAATCACCAAAATCTCTTTATTCCCCACCACACTGAATTGTGTAAAAAAAAAATACTAACACATACCATTCATTCAACTCACACCCATCCACCCACGCGCTACCACTCACATAAATATTTTGGTGTTGATTAGTTTTTTTATTTTTATTTATTTTATTTATTTTTTTATCATCCATCACACACATACATCCATCTATTTTTAATTTACATAGTAAAAATCATTCCGCTATATTTATTTATTTATTAATAATTATCAACACAACACAACACAGCATAGCAGAAAATACAAATCATAATATCAATACTTTTTGTACAAATAAAAACACACTCAAATCTAAATAACAGTAGCATTAGTAATAGTAATAGTAATAGTAGTAATAGGATATAAAAATGGGTTGTAATAATTCTACATTAAACACTGAAGATGATAAAACAAATAATCAGTTGGAAAAATATCTTAGACAAGCTGGAAAAGAAGCACTTTTAGATTTTAGAATTCTTTTATTGGGTGCTGGTGAATCGGGAAAATCAACTGTCGTTAAACAATTAAAATCAATATATAAAATTCAAGTAGATGAAGCAGAATTGCAAAGTTATGCTGTCAATATTCACAAAAACACTGTATTATGTATGCAAGTTTTATTGGAAGCAGGTGAAACTTTAAATATAGAATTTTCAAATATTGAAACTAAAGTAAATATTTATCAATTAATTTATTGATTGATTGATTGATAATCATCATCATCATCATCATCATTTAAATACTAACATACTCTTACTTTTGCATCTATAGAAAAGAGCAGCAAATGTTAGATCATTCCAATTTGAACCAGATGTTAAACAAATGCCAGTTAGTATTGGTTTAGATATTGAGGAACTTTGGAAAGATCCTGAAATTCAAAAGATTTGGGATAGAAGATCTGAATATTGGTTTTTAGATGCTACACCATAGTAAATATTATTATCTTACTATATACTATAAAATATGCAAACACTAACAAAGTATCTCGATCACTACTATATAGTTATTTTGATAATATTCAAAGATTTTTAGACGATGATTTTATCCCAACAGAAGAGGATTGTATTATGACTAGAGTAAGAACTACTGGTATTTCTGTAACAGAATTTGATGAAGGACCTGTTCACTTTAGAGTTGTAGATGTAGGTGGTCAAAGAAATGAAAGAAAGAAATGGATTCACTGTTTTGACGATGTTAAAGCATTATTATTTGTAGTAAATTTAGCTGGGTAAGTAGTAGTCGTTGTTGGTTGTAATAGTTTATTTATTTTTAAAAAAAGAGAAATACTAATTTTGTATTAATCATCATCATAGTTATGATCAAGTTATGTTTGAAGATCCATCACAAAATCGAATGCAAGAATCTTTGACATTATTTGGACAAATTTGTAATAATCCCATTTTTGCAGACACACCCACATTTTTAATTTTAAACAAAAAAGATTTATTTGAATCAATGATACAAAAAACAGATCTCAGTAAATGTTTCCCAGATTATAAAGGTGGAGCTGATGTGAATGCAGCATTAGAGTTTATTCAATCAAAATATCAAACAAAGATTCAAGATTCCAACAAAACCCTACACACCTATCACATTGCAGCACGTTACAAAAAGGACATTAAATACACATGGGAGGAAGTTAAAAATATATTATTGGAGGAAAATAAGAGAGTTTTATTAAAGGCAACCAAAGACATCAAAAAGAACAAACAACAATCATCCAACCATTTAACTACAACTGCAAAAATTAATAGTAGTTAATTTGTTTCAATCAATAATAATATTTCAATCTCACACAAAAAAAAAAAAAAAAAAAATCAAACCAACCCAACAATTTAAGAGATAGATATTCCTTAGGCCAATCATTTATATATTATAAAAAGTAGTATAAGGTATTGAAAAGCGATTAAATTAGTCAATATCTTTATATTTATTTTATGATAAATCCATCAACAACAGTACTACTCCGTCACTCTAGAACAACAATATACACCAAATAACTTATTTATTTTTTCCAAAAAAAAAAAAAAAACCCAAAATATCTCATCTCTTTCATTCTCCCCAAAACATCCCCTAAAAACCAATTGTAATAAATAATCCCAACTAAAATTAAAATTAAAATCCTATATTATCTCTCTTTTCTTTTATATTTAAAAAAAAACAAATTTATTTCATTAAAATTAATGGTATATTAACCGAATCTAAGGGAGGCCACATTTCTTTAATTGTTTTGTGAATATTTACATCAAACCAAAGACAATATTCGGCATAGAGGAAGTTTGGATCCTCTAACCAAATATCCAATAACCGTTCTTTTGTATCTATGGATTTTGATTTAAGTGCTTGAATTAGTTTGTATACACGAACTTGAGTATTTGGTTGAGTGACAATTTTAGAGATTGTTGAAAGATATGGTACAAGATAGATCAATGGATTGAAAACTTCACCATCTAACAAAGCTTTGGCAAAATATCTGAGACGTTGGGTCTTATCTGGATGTGGAATCTTCATCAGAGGCATCTCCCAAAAGTGAGTGCCAAACATTGGTTTCACACAACATCTGACCATATCGTGTTTGGGTGAGTAGGATGGCTCTGGTTGGTCGAGTGGTTTGAAATCGGTACACAATGGTTTGCCTAATAATGCCAACCAACTTGGATTGATTTCTGTCACCAATTTCATATAGGGTCTTGAGGTTTCGATTATATCACAATAGACAACATATTCTGGTGATTGTTGAAAGAGATTCGATGTTGGGTGAATAAATGTGGATTCAATGTTGCCAACAGCTGTTTGGAATTCAATTAGATTCTTGTTGAACGAGGATCCTTCTTTGATTCTTGATACTTGATCAATAAGACCGGCGGTAATAACTTGTTTAATGATTAGCTCTTGAGTAGAGGTTGGTGGAAGGAGGGGTTTGCTAATATCAATAACTGGAGTAGGGTCTTCGGTTTGCGAGGCGACAATAGAATTAACAATTTCAGACAACTGATAACGAAGCTTGTGGATTTCAGACATTGATTTGGGGTTGAGGAAATGAGTTTCGCAAAAAGAGTCCATATCGTCTGGTGTTTTTCTTGCTTGATAGTCATAGGCACCAACGACTTTGAGAATCGAGATGATATCACTGTCTTTGTGTTGCCATTTTCTCATACTATTCTTTAGTCTTTGTTGATGTTTTCTACGATTCTCTCTTTCTTTTTCTAATCTTTGTTTCTCTGTTTCTTCCAAATCCTCTGGAATGGGCTGCTCTTGTTCATTTGGATTTTCATATGCCTCACGAATGAATGGATCTTTGACGGTGAGAATGGATACAATTGCCAAAACAAATGGAAGACAATTTTGCTCTTGACCAAGGAGAATCATTTTAGAGTGTCTTGGATGCACTGGGAATTGAGCCATCTTGTTTCCAAGTTCGGTGATTTGACATGTTTTCATCTCCAATGCACCCAAATTAACCAATGTTCTAATGGCAACCTTGAGCGACACTTCATCGGGCGGTGTTGGGAATGGGAAGCCTGTTATTTTTTGAATACCCATACTCTTCATTTGAAGAATCATGCCATCGATGGGAATTAAAAGAATTTCAGGTTTAGAAAATTGTTCAAAATGATCGTTGTACACGGCTGATGAATAGATACGGTAGCAATGGCCAGGGCCAGTTCTACCTGCTCTACCTGCTCTTTGATCTGCTGATGCTTTTGAGGTCCATGAAACTTCAAAAGAAGAGATACCATTGTCTTTGTTGTAAAATCTACCTTTGACACGACCTGTATCAACAACATATTTTATATTTGGAATGGTCAAAGATGTTTCTGCTAAATTTGTGGCTACTACAACTAATCTTGCACCAAGAGGTGGTTTTTGGAAAACTCTCATTTGTTTTGCAGTTGGTAAAGTTGAATATAATGGTAAAACATATAATGGTCCTTTGGTGTTTTCATCATCACCATCCTCTTCCTCCTCTTCTTCATTTTCTTTATCTTTCATTTCTTCATCTTTTGTTTCATTTTCTTCTTGTTCCTCCTGTTCTTCAACCTCAACTTCATTTTCATCCTGTTCTCCCTCTTCCTCAACCTCTTCTTGTTCATTTTCTTCATTTTCTTCTTGCTCTTCCTCTTCCTCTTCCTCAACCTCTTCTTGTTCTTCATTTTCTTCTGGCTCTTCCTCTTCTTCTTCCTCTTGTTCAACTTCTTCATTTTCTTCAACCATCATTTCAGAATCACTTAAAACTTCAAATTGATCAAAGTCATCATGATTATCTTTTGCAAAATCTTCATCAAAATCATTTGATACTTCATTATCGAAATCAAAGTCATCGGCATCACCATAAATATGTTTGGAAGTTTTAACATCATTTTGATCATCGTTATCTTTAAATGACTCATCAATTTTGTCCATACTTTCTTTAAATGATTGATTGATAGCCTTCATTGGATATGCTCTTCTTAGCTTGGAGCATAATTGTTCAATCTCTTGTTTACCAGTCACAAACACCAATATGCCACCGGCAGGCAAACGTTTATGGATTTTAACTACCTTTTTATAAGCCTCATCAATGTAATTTACCAACTCTGTTTTTTTGTTAAAGTGAATAGTTACAGGGAACTGTCTGGTGGGGATATTGATCACTGGAGGTGGACGTCTGAATAAAATGGTGTTCTTTGTGAAATCTTCAACACGTAGTGTGGCACTCATAATCACGAGTTTGAGGGGCTTGATACGATCAGCGGTAGGATCTCTCAATGATTTGAGATAGAGTTTTTTTCTCAATGGAACGATTCTAGATAACAAACCAATGAGGATATCTGTGTTGAGATTACGTTCATGAGCTTCATCGATAAGAATGGCTGAATAATTGGTGAGAAGGAGATCTGATTGTACTTCACGCATGAGGATACCATCGGTCATAAATTTGATTTTGTTGATAGAGGTATCCAACTTTTTGTCATATCTGATTTGGTAACCTACCTCTTTACCAAACTCTACATTGAGTTCGTGTGCTACTCTTTGAGCTGTACTGACGGCAGCGACTCTTCTTGGTTGAGTGACACCAATGATACCTGGGAAATCACTACGAGGATCCTGATGACCAAAACCTGCTTCATAGAGAAACTGTGGTACTTGTGTAGTTTTACCAGAACCTGTTTCACCACAAATAATAATGACATCATTGTCTTTAATCTTTTCTACAATATTATGTTCCTCCATCATAATAGGGAGGTTCTCTCTACTTTCCACAACCTCTGGTAATCTATTTACTTGGACATGGAATACACTATATTTGAATTCTTGTATAAGATCTGGATCTACATCTTTTAATTGATTTTCAACTTTTTCAATACCAGTAGTAGTTGTCAAAAAAATCTCTCTAGCCTCCTCTTCCATTTTACCAAACACCTCCATTGATAAATTATATCTTTCTAAATCTTCTTTAACTAAAGTTTCTTTATCTTCAACTATTTCATCTTGATTATCTATCTTTTCCTCCTCTACTTGTACGCTAGTCTTATTTGCTTTTGTTTTTGTTCTATTTCCTGTTGTTGATTTGGTTGTCGTAGTACTAGTGGTGGTGGCGTTTGTTGTAATAGTTTCTTGTACTGATTTGGCTACTGTATCTTGTTTATTTTGTTTTGATTTCTTTGTATCCAATGGTACATTATTTGATGTTCCTTTTCTCTTTTTATTTGATTCAACATCATCCAACTTTTTATCAACTACTTTATCTTGTTTAGTGATTGATTCTTCCTTTTCCTTTTCTGTTGTATCCATTTTATCTTGTTGTTCTTTTGAAGTTTTAATAGCAAGTTGAACAGTATTTTCGTCTTCGCTATCAGATTCTTGATCGGGATCCTCTGGATCTTTAAGATAAGAACCTTTTTCTTGAGATTGATCTTGATATTCAACATAATCCCTCTCTACATCTTCTTCTTTCCAGAAAAAGAATTTCTTTTTAGATTTTTCTTGACGTCTCTTCTCTACTTGTTTATGAATCTTTTCAACTGCTAATCTGTCCAATGTTTCTGGTTCAAGTTGAGGTACTTGAATTGGTACGCTTTTTTCAACAATTGGATCCAATACATCGTCCCACTCCTCTGGTATATTATCTGGTCTAATAACTTTTTTATCCAAAGGTACATCTCTTTGGTATTTATCTTTGGGGACTGCACCAACTACTTTTAATTCAATTTCTTTTTTCTGTCTTTGAATAGATTCTTTATTGGTTTCTTTTTTACCCAAACTTGATGATGCTTTTAATAAATCTCTATTTTCACTACTCATAGAGTTGGACCTATATGATATGAAATTCATTGTTAGTAACAACACACCTATCAATCAACACTACATAATATAAATACATACACCAAGTCCTCCATTAACTTTTTTCTTTCAGCATGTTTATCGATTTTACCTCTAATAGTAGCTTTTAATCTCTCCTCTCTTGTTAATTTTTTGTTTTTAGATAAAGCTTTCTTTAGTGGATTGGTAGACATTATGTAATGTTGTCAAAGTATTATATTATATGAATATAAGATGTGAATATATAGTAACACAATATCAATACTATCTATCACACAATATACACTTTCTTTTACAAAAATATCTATCTATAATGTCAGATCTAATGCAATCGTTTTAATAATTAAATAAAAAAACGAACGAGCGTGTTTTTCAGAAACTGTGTAAAAGTTTAAAAATTTTTACAAAGTCCTTACGTAAAAAAAAAATCCCAAATGTTTTTTTTCGTAAAAATTTCAAATTTTTTTTTTCGGTGGACCTTTGGTCAAGCACCAACAAAATCAAAAAAAAAATTTTTACAAGGTCTTTTGTTTTAAACCGATAAATAAATATAACACAAGATGGGTCGTATGCATTCAAACGGGTATGTGTTTAGGCTCTATATCAAATTACTATCCTACAGATTTCAATATTAGCAACACACAGTCAGATGATCATCGTGTCAATAACAGCATTGAATCCAATAATATTAGAAATAATTTTATAGATTTACATCAATATTATTCAAAATAGTTTTTAGTGATTGATGTTGATATTGATGATCATGATGATCATGATGATCTTTTATGATCTTATTGAATGATGTTTAGAATAGTTCAAGACAATGTTAGTTGATCAAATTATTAATTATAAAATATATTTAAATAATATAGAAAAGGTATCAGCGGTTCTGCTTTACCATACAACAGAAAACCACACTCATGGACTAAACCAACTGCCACTGAAGTTTGTGAAACTGTTTGCAAACTCGCCAAGAGAGGTTACACTCCATCTCAAATTGGTGCCACCTTAAGAGATTCTCTCGGTGTTGCTCAAGTCAAGAACGTCACTGGTAGCAAAATCTTACGTATCCTCAAGGTTAACGGTCTCGCCCCAGCCATCCCAGAAGATCTCTTCCACTTAATCAAAAAGGCTGTTACCATCAACAAGCATTTACAAAGAGCCCGTAAAGATTACGACGGTAAATTCCACCTTCGTTTAGTTGAATCCCGTATTCACAGACTTTCTCGTCCATACAGAAAGAACGGTACCCTCCCACCCAACTGGAAATAGTATGTATAGCTATTAATTTGCTTTTTTTTATATTTATGTACTTTTTATTAATATTTAATCCTCTTTTTTTAATATTTTAGCGAATCCGCCACCGCTTCCACCCTCGTTGCTTAAGGATCTCTCTGTTTTTTCAAAAATAAATAGAAGGTATCGGGGTAGTCTTGCAAAAGATTACTTTTTAAAACTGATCCTTACTATTAAATCAATCGTAGTGTTATTATTTATTAATACTTTTCATTTATATGATTAGTAAATTAATTATAATACCTACAAACTATATTGATTTACCTCTGATATTTATTGATTTACTTTTAATAAGTTTTCAATACTGTCATTAATCTTGTTTTTTGGGTTATAATCTCTGATTTCTCCCAAAACACATGATTTCCTTGGTACCTTATTTTCATTACACTTTTCTCTTTTTTTAAAAAAAAGATTAGCTATAATTTTAAAAGGTTTAAACATACCAAGTGTACGATTAGATATATAATATGGCTTTATATTATATTTTGGTCGATTTGGGTATTCAATTACGTTTGTATGTATTTTTTTTATACTTTTTTTTTTTTTTTTGAGTTATAATTGAGCTGCTACAAATTATTTTTGTTGTATTGGATTAATGGAGCTATTTCTCGAATTCCCTAAATAAGATTTTAATATTAACAATATAGATCTCGTTTAAGAAATTTTTGTATTTACTCAATTAATTTTAAAACGCAAATTAAAATTTGATTCAAATATTTAATTGATTGAATAATTATTTATTTACAATCGTCTAAAATTCTTTTAACATATTGAAAGAAATCTAGAATATGATCGGTATCATTGGCATTGAATGAGTGTATGAATAATCTTTTGTTTTGGGGGAAATGATCTCGTGATCTAAATTGTTGGGAAATAAAAGAGTCGGCGTTTATATCTTGATTATGATTCTTTGGCATTTCATAATCTGGAAAGTAATTTGACAAAGATACACTTTTTAATTTTTCTTTAAATTGATCCTTTTTGTTAAACAATAAAATGACAGGAGTATGACAAAAGAATTGGTTATTGATAATCTCTTCAAAGAGGAATATGTTTTCTTGAAGTTTGTTTGAACATGTTTCCTTTTTCTCTTCTGGAGGTTGATCAAATTCATTTAAAGAAACAAAATATAGAATAAGACCAACATCTTCAAATTGATGAATCCATTTCTTTCTTTCGCATTTTTGTCCTCCAACATCTACAAAAGTGTATATATTTTTACCAATATCAAGTTTTGTATCAAATGTGCCACTGGTTGATGTAATTTTACATTTTAACATATCCTCTTTAGTTGGTACATAGTCATCGTTTACTATTCTTTTACAATTTTCTATTAAACTAAAATATAATATTAGTCTCTATATCAAGTATAAAATTATATGATTAAAAAAGAATATACTTACTATATGGCATCATCTCTTTTACTTTCTAATAATGGATAATAAACAGATTTAAAAGCAGGATCAACTGATAAATCAATTACATATCTTGCCAAATCTTTAGATGTTTTAAATTCTATTGAAACTGGATATAATGATATTTTTTTCCAAGCAATTTTACCATTTTCAGTTACGTGAAGTGGCTTTTCACTTGCTTGAACAAATTTAATTAAATCTTTTATGATTATCGATAGATTTAGTCTGATATATGGTTTAATTTGAACAGCATCTTCTTTTAAAAAGCCACCTTGATACATAAGTTTTACTTGTTTGGTAAATGTACTTTTACCACTAAATTCTGATCCCAATAATAAAATTTTAACTTCATTTTTAGAGATTCTTTTCCTTTTCTCTTCATTGATTGATCGTTCAATACTCCAACTATTATTTATAGTACTAATTTGGGAACCCATTTTGATATTTTAATTTGTCAAGAAATAAAAATATAAAGGTTTATAATATTATTTTAAAAATTGTGATGTTGTTAAAATGATGTATTTAATTGATTGTGATGTTGAATAATTTGTAAATGTTGAAACTATTTTATACAAGAGTGGTGATAAAGGGGGTTTGTGCTTTTAACAAAGAGATGATAATGGAATAGTTGTGTTATTTTTTTAGTTGTGATTGTTGACTAGCGCTGTGATTTTTCCAACTAATGGGTGTGTGGTGGGGGTGATTTATTTAAAAGTGTTTGAGCGGTAAATTAATTTGGTTGGAGGGAAACTAATAAATTAATTGCAATATGTTTTGATTGTGATATGTGCTTTACTTATTGTAAACTATCTTGTTGATAGGTATAGAGAGATAAAGATGAAAGTTTAAATGGGGAAAAGAAATAAAAGTGTACGAAATAAATAAAGTGTTTGGAAAGATTGATCCGAAAAAATTTAGTAAGATTTGGGGTGATATAATTAAATAAAGTGTGGTGATGTTTTTTTGATGAGTGTAATACAAATAGATTGTACAAATAAATATTTTGTTGTTGATGGTGATGATGAAACTGAGTTAATTAATAAATAGATAGATATGGAAATTTTTGACAACAACACACTAGCCTATTTATATCAATTTTGGATAATGAAAAAATAGAAAAATGAGAATTTAATAATTTAAATTTGTGTTCTCTTTCCTTTCCGAGTAGAAATGATTTGCAGTGGTTTTTTTCAAGTTGAGAAAATTGTGTGAGACTTTAGATTTCTGATGTAAAGTAAAATTATATTTGTAGGGGTTAATACGTGTATTAGGTAGTTTTTTTATTTTATGAGCTGTACACAGATACGTGGTTGGTAAGTGTGTGAGTTGTGTGATGTGGGAATAAATAAAAAAGTGTGTGGGAGATGATGTTGTTATTGTGTAGTTGTTTGATGATACTGATGTGCACAACCAGTGAATGTTTAAGATGAATAAAAAAAAAAATAAAAAAAAGTATAAAAGTGAGATATATCAATAATTGTCTCAAAAAGGAAAAAAATGACATGTATTAATTTGGATTGGTTGTGGGTATGGTGGCACAGAGGTGTGGGTGTTTGATTGAGTGGGTTTGAGAGGGTGATATTGTTGATATGATATTTACTGGATGGTATTATTCAAACTACTCTATAAAAGGGAAAAAATTGAGGAGGAATTAAAATAAGGAGATGATTCTAAAAGGAGTGGGTTGATGATGGTGTTAAAATAATATTATATATATTTTTATATAAAAAGAATATTATAGTTGTGTGTCTCTATTGTTGGAACAGAAAATGATCACCAAATTTGGTTGGTTCAGAAAACAAAGAAGAGGATTATTTTTTTTGACAATATTTTGAGAAAGTGTTGTTTTTTTATACAAAAACAATATCAACAAGGGATAATTCAATGTATGTACTTACTAATATATAAATAAAGTAATAACCAAATGAGGGAGATAAAACCAACAACAACAACAACATTAATTTCAAGTTTTCATCCATTTCACTGGCACACCTCACCACAGTATTTAATTTTTAACCACACTGTCTCACCCCTCCACGCTCACTCACTCAACTTCCAATGATTGTTTAGTTATTATTATTTTCAATTTTATTCTTTTTTCCAACCCACTTTACTTTTATCCCCCCACGAAAAAAAAACTCAACCTCCTCTATAGACTTCATTATCTCCATATAGTAGCTGTCTCTGTCATTCATATATATGTTCAAACTCCTGCATCCAATTTCTTTCATTTTTATCCCCATTAATACCCACACTCTTTTTCCTTTTATATTAAATTCACACATATGAGTGATTGGTTGAAATTCAAACTCAACTATTCAATGACGAACCTACCAACAAATACACTATTGTTTTTTTCAAAGCACAATAGTCTTTCTTTGTCAAAATGATAAACTATCACACTAAATAGGGGTGTATAATTTCTCTTGATTGTAGTTACAATGAGATAAAAACAGCTGTCTCCATTTGTGTGGGAGTGTGTGTGTGTTTGTCTCAATTTTAATATAATAGTTTATGTGGTAGGAAGTGTGTGAGGAGTGTGTGGATAAAAACATTTTCGAAAAAAGGAGTAAACCTTAAGAGGAAAGTAAAAATCCGACGATGTTGGTATGATAGAGTGATATAAGGGTATGGATTTGGGTGTGGGGGGGAGAGTAAAACACTTGTCTCACTAGTCACATCATGATGATTATTGATTGATATAATCGAATGAGATTTAAAGTATGTCAACTAGTTAAAAGAATGAGAAATCAAAATACTAAAAATACAAATTATCATTGTTGGTGTCAGTGTCAAACACCATTCCAATCAAATCGTTATTGAATCATAGTGAAATTGTTATTGGATCATTGTGTCTAATCGCCATCGAGTCGAATAGACAGTATTTTGTTTGCAATTGCAAAGTTTAAAATACAAATATCTATAGTGGGTTATGTGTGTTGGATAAATAAATAAATAGATAAATAAATGTATTAAATAAATGGTATACTTATTTATTTATTTTGGAAGATGATTTAAAAATGATTCGTTAAATTGATGAATTGAGGAATCTAGATTCTTTGTATAGTCTATATTCTGATTAGAGGATGTTGATTGGTGTAGTAATAATTTCAATAAATTCTCCCATCCCGATATCTTGACATTATTTTCCATTGTATTGTTGTTACTATTGTTATTATTACTATTATTTTCAGAATCTTTAGTAGTAGAGGTAGCTTGAGCTTCAGAGGCCAACATCCAAGGACAAAACCAACGGTGTTCATCCAAGGGTGAAAATATTTTATCTCTTTGGCTTTTTGATTGGGGAGCAATTGCTTCTTTAAAACTGTCAGAGTTCAATGGCTCATTCACAAATTCACCACCCCAACTCCATCCACATGGTGATTTTACATCTGAAAAGCTATTTGTAGATATTGCATATGATCCAAAAGATGTTGTTATAGGTTTAGATACAGGTTGTTTAGTAGTTGTAGTTGTAGAAGTTGTTGGTGAAGTTGGTATGTTATTATTATTACTATTACTATTATTTAAATTCATATTTGAAGATGACAATGGCGATGTTTGGGTAAAGCATTGAAATAAAACACTTTCAAAATGAGTTTTCTTTTTATCTTGTTCTTGATGGAAATGAGATAGCTCTCTCTTTCTTTTATAGGATGGAAGTTCTTCTTGATAGAATGGCGAGTCTTTGTTTTCTTTGATTTCTTTATAACTCCACAATCCACAAACTCTTTGACAATATGAACAATATACACTATTGTTCTTTTCTTTTTCTTTTTCATTTTGTTGTTGTTTTGTTTTGTTATCTTTAACGGTTTTGTTATCTTTAACAGTTTTGGTATCTGTATTATCTGTATTGCTACGACTAATATTAATATCCCATCCACATAACGCTAATAAACAAGCAACCATCGATTTAGTATCGTGTAAAGGTAATTCTGCTATACTAGAAATAGTTGAAAGTAGATTCTTTCTTGATGATTTCTGCTCTTTTGTCTAATAATAACAACAATAGGGGATGTATTAATAAAAGACAATAATTCAAGATAAATAATCAATAGATACATACCCAAATTAAATGAAACTCTTCTGATATGATAGGAAAGATAGATAGATTATTATACAAGTTTTTACATCTTTTCTTGAATGCCTCTAATTGAGTCTGAAAAGGTATATCTGATAATCGTGAAAAGAAAGAAGGACAACCATTATCTATCCAAGGACAGCTTTCTCTGTGTCCTTTTGATTCTATTGATTCCAAGAAACTGTCAATTCTTTGTTTCACTAGTGTAAAAAGTATGTGTTACTATGTATTGTAATATATCTAATAATCTAATAATCTAATAATAAGACCTACCCAAAGTAGAGTTTAAAGCACTAGGTACTTTAAAGTATAATCTCTTTTTACAAGTCTCACACTCCAACATATCAGCATCACAATTTATCCAACCAAATCTAGAACATTGTAGTGGTCCAATTTCAGATGGTTTAGCAAACCAATGTGATATAGTGTATGTCTTTACTCTCGCATAGTAATCAGTATTACTCCAAGGTCTATAACTAGTGATAATCAATCCATTGTTATTTGTAATATCATGGTTGTCATCCATAGTCGAAGTACATGTTTCTATTCTTGCATTGTTACTATTATGATTACTATTACTGTCTAAATCATTTGATAGTAGAGTTAATTGATTTGATACGGTTGCATTATCTAAATTCTCCAATGCTCTTTTAATTCTCGTGTCAAAGTCCATGGACATATTTAATAATGATTCATGAAAAACAAAAAAAAATTAATTTTGATTTTATTTTCTTCCATGAACTGATCGCTCACTTTGAAATGAATACTCTCAAAATGTGAATTCCACTATAAACTCTCAAAATCTCAAACAAGATTTAAATGGTGGACCTACCCACTATTTCGTAAACAATGTTGTTCTTACATGGATTTATGATCATAATCCATGTAAGAACAACGCTGTTTTTGAAATGGTGGGTAGTGTGATCCACATTTAAAACAGAGTTTATAGTGAACACGGCATCTACCTTGAGACAGAATTTGTTTGTTCTCTTTCTTCATTGATAGCTTCGAGTCTATGCTTGATATTGTTCCTTGGCGAGTTTTTATAATTAGTACCCTCAAGCTTTTGTTGATTTCAACACCTCTACTAATCAAAAAAGACATAGTTAGAAGCTCTCCCCCAACCTTTAGATTAAGAAAAGGCCTGAATACTCAGAATAATGAAAGTCGTGAGAGCGAAAAAATCCCAGAAAGAGAAAGTGAAAGAGAAGAGTAAGGCCGAAGAAATTTCACATGATGGGAAATATATGATCATTTTGTTTCGATTGGTTGGGCTTGATTAATCAAGATATATCTATTGTGTTTTTATTTATTTCTATACTTTTTTATAAAATATCAGATCTTTGAGCTCTTTTTGGTTCTCTTCTTAGGGACTCTCTGTAGAGATCTTGTTGATATTGTTCTAAACCTTGAGCTTTGAAATCACTCTTTATATTTAATAAAAATTCTTGAATTTGGTGGACTGGTTGGAGATTGTATGCTAATTGTTGATATTGTTGCACGAGTGAAATTACCTTAAACACCAAAGTTCTCTTTGTAAAGTTTATCAGATCGGCTGTTCTGTTTTCAGATACTTGTACAGGCACCATATCTGGATTTTCATCCATAAAAGTAAGATCGGTGAGATGGACACCAAGATATGGGAGACAAGGGCCACCGCCGCCTTGTTGCAGACGCTGACGATATATTTTAAAGGAGCCTTCGCTGTTCATGATCTTTTCCAACTCTTGGTAGGAACGGAGGGTTTGGGCCGAGACTTCTTCTCTGGTGTATTTTAATCTGTATACCGACGAGAAATTGAGACCGGCAATAATTGCCATCAGCGAGTTGTAATTGTTGAGATTTTTGAGGTGTTCGGCGATTCTCATGAATCTCGACATCATTCTGGCACGTGCCTTGACCTTGGGTGTCTGGATGATGAGGGTGGCGACCCACATAGACACACTGTTGAAACGGTCAATGATTTTCAATACGTTTTGGGCACGATACTTGAGTTTGGCCTTGTTCCAAGATTGGTTCAAGAGCTCGGGTGGCTTGATCTTTTTGTAGAGGTTAAATTCAATGAGGGTGAGTTGACGAGCAATCTCTTCTTCGTCAATATCATAGATTTCCAATCGGTTAGAGAAGATGTTCTTGGGCACGTTGGGCTCTGGTGTCCTTTCGTTAAAGATTTGTTTGTTTTCGTTGATGCTGTTGGACTCTTCAAATATCTTGTTGAGTGATTTCAATATGCCCGAGGCAGGGCCTGGGTACTTGGTGCTGAGTTGGTCAATGAATCCACGTAGTTGGAGTGACAGCTTTTCATTGAAATCAGAGCTATACTCGTCGACCCATTTCTTCAAGACATTTATCACACGAATTTGAATGGTTCTGGTCGAAGATTCAGACACACTCGAGGGCACGTTGTAACGTTGAATCAACTTGGACATGAGAATTTCTGGTGTGCAAAATGACTGATAGGTCATGAGGAATGTTTTGAGGAACTGCAAGTCAACCTTGGAGTCGTGGGTGAGGTGTTCAACCAACTTGTTTAATGATCCCGACTTGACGACCTCTTCATCAATGTCGTCCTCTTCATTTCTAATATTGTCGACAAATATATTTTCTGATGGCTCCTCCCATATATTGACGCCATCGTCTTGATGCTCTTCCTCCAACAGTCCCATTTGACAGAGGATTTCTTCACGCTCTGCAAACTTTGCTTGCTTCTCTTCGTTGTTGTACTCTGTGTGCTCCATTGAGAGATCATAGATTCTCTCAGTGTCTCTGAGTGCATTGTTGATATAGGTCACCAATCTACTTTCGTTCAACAGTGCCTCTGTATTGGGGAATGATACCTTTGATTCCTTTTCCAATGTTTGTCTCGTTTGTTTGAGTCCCATCGTTGACAAATGTTGTAAAATCAATTGTGTAATGGTTGTTTTATCTAATTTTTGTTTGATTTCTTGTTTACCTGGATGAAAGTGTAATGCAAATTGAATTGATCTATCCATTGGATAAATTCTTTCACTAGTAGGGTGTTAGTTTATGTTTATCCTATTCCCAATGATAAACTCATATTTACCATAGATTGTTTATTTGGGGATTTCCATCCAACACTTTTTTTCTCCATTGAGATCTATCTACTTTTTGATTCGAGTATATAGCCTCTATAGGATTAGTGTGGCCATGATTGATCATTTTGTTGATAGGTATATAGATATATAATATATTGCGACTACTTTAAATTTGATCAAATAATATACAAATATTGATATATATAGATATATAAATATATAGGGGTGTGATATTTAATACAATTATACTTTTACAACAACAAACAAGATATATAATATATTATAGAAATAAAATATTAAATTATATAAAAACAGAAAGGTGGGTGGGGTGTAAGGGTGGGTTAACTTAAAATCACACTCACTATCTATCTAGATCAGAATCTATGGGTGAGTGGTGGTGTGTGGGTAGTATTATATATGTGGGTTTGGGATGGGATGGGATGGGGGGTAAAAACAGGCGCGTGTGAGTGTGAGTGTATGGTAATTAGTTGGCTTTTATGCTAGAGTCGCTACACTGCACTTGGGTCACAACTAATTTTTAAAATAATTATACAATTTAATTATACAAATATATGAATATATATAAATACATAAACAAACAAAGTTATTTTGATCAAATGAATGATTTTTTAGAGGGAAAAAGAAAAAAGTTAAAACGAAAAATTTTTATAAAAACAATCTTTTTTTTTTTTTTTTAAATTTTTAAAAAATTTCGAGATCTGGATGAGGTGATTTGAGACCAGAATCCTCTGTTTATTATATGAAATGTAATAGACTCAACATATTTTAAATGGTATGTTATCATCACGAGTGGATAAAAAAGTTGATTATTTTAAAGATATTTGTTTTGATTGGAAATCAACCTACACACCCCCTCGTAAGAAACTCTAAAATTGTAACTTTTTGATTATACATTTGTGTTGATCAGATAGGGCTTTTCACCCTATATTTTACCAGGAGCTGAATCCATATAATCAAAACTTAAAAGATATTATTAATAAAGAGCTCCAACAGCATCTAATAATGGTGTTGTGGAACAAATGGATAAGTTTTGGGTTGTGTGATTGGTGATTCATGTTTAGGTGATGTTGATTGTATGTAAATAGATAGATACAATATTAAAGATGATTATGAATTCAGTATTCTGAAAGTTACAGAGCTAAGTATGAGCCTCGAAAACTCAATCATGTGTAACGACAGAGGAGGCAAAGAGAGCGGTTGAAGAATGAATCGAAAAATACCTTCGATTAAACAACATCATACAACCATCTACATCTAACTACCCAATACCTGATGCTTATACATAAGAGTAGTAGGAAAGATTTTGAGTTGCTTAGATAGAAGAGAAATGAATTATCATGAAAGACTACCAAGATTACCAAGTTCAGATGTATATTCTTGTTAGTAAACTACCTTTACACTCATGTGAAAATATTGTAGTTCAACACCATATATTTTTGTGAGGTGTGGTGTTGTTGGGGGAAATGAAAAACAAAATTTTGATCAGGCATATGATCATGAATCAGGGTGGTCTTTTTTTTGGGTGAAGGGGGTATTATTTAAATTTATATTTATTTTTTTTCATAAATTATCAATTCATTTTCATAAAAGGTTTGTTTATTTTATTTTTTATATTCCAACCCAAGAGATACATACCAAAAACAAATTACACAAATTTATACTTTCACAAAAAAGCAAGAAAAAACAATTTAAGACAAAAAAAAAAAAAAAGAAAAAAAAGTTTTGCAAATACTAGAGAAAATAAACTTGTTTTACAAAAAAAACAAAGTTACAAGTCTAGGTTTGATTAAACAATAGATTAGACATACCACACATATAGATCAATGGGAGTTGCAACATCTAAAGAAATTCAAGAAATGGAGTTTAAGTTAAGAGGTAATGCGTTTATTAATAATGGTCATTATTCATCATTCGTCATTCAACAACACAATCATACTAATCATCATCATCATCATCATGATGCATGTATATATTAGGAATTGGTATTGATCCAAGTGATATACTTTCAATGTATATAAAACCAAGTAAATTTAATAATAGTGCGGATGAAAAAAAGAATATTTTGTGTAATTTTTATATTCAAGGTACATGTAGACATTTGGATAGTTGTAGATTTGTGCATGGTGATTTATGTGAAATATGTTTGAAGCCCATGCTGATTCCCGGCGATGAGCTTCAAAATGTTCAACATCAAACAGAGTGTGCTTTTTATCAAGAGAATCTTAAAAAGCGTGAAGAAATGAAAGAGATTGAATGTCTCATTTGCTATGAGAGTGTAGTTGACAAAGGCAGGAAATTTGGTCTATTGAGTGAGTGTGATCATCCATTTTGTTTAGAGTGCATTAGAAGTTGGAGAGGAAACACAAAGTCAGATAGATCAAAACACGATATTCGTTTGTGTCCACTTTGTAGAAAAACATCGTATCTCATCCTCCCCTCTCCCATCTATGTCATTGGTGAAAAGAAACAAGAAGTATGTGATTTATATAAATTAAAACTTTCAACCATTCCCTGTAAATATTATACCAACTCTGGTTTTTGTAAATTTGGTGCCTCTTGTTTATATAATCATTTAGATTCTGAAAATTCAGATGACGATGATGAAGATGATGGTGACGAAAACAATATGGGATATGATAATCAACAATGTTATTATAATCAACAACAAATTTATCGTCAGTATCAAGAGGATGATGATGATGATGATGATGATCTCTATGTTGATGAAGAGTTTTATCAAGAAGAGGAAGAGGAAGAGGAAGAGGACGATAGTTCATACGATTCTTCAGAAAGTGATTATACAGATTAGTTTCATTTTCATACCCATCATGTAGATAAACCAACCAAAACCAAAACAAAAAAACAAACAGATAGATCAATAGATTTCTACACAAGTAAATATAAAAAAAACAGATACAACAAGTAAATATAATATAAAAACAGTATATGAAACCCAATAATAATTTTATAACTACACTTGGTTATGGAATAAATAAATATGTTCATCTTTTTTTTCTTTTTATTCATCTAAATCAACTATTTGTATATCTTTGTATGTTGTTGTTGTCGTCGTGGTTGTTGTAGGACCATCTAATAATAATTGAGTTGGAATTGGCTTTGCGTTAATTAGTTTATATTTCTCTTTACATTCGTCAAGTAAAAGTGCATTCATTTCTTCATCCAATTTATAGTTTTTGTCCAACAGTCTGGTGACGGTAGTATTGATCTCCAACAAAACACTGATGTTGAATGAAATTTGAATTTGGGTAATATAGAAATTGAGTATCTCAATGTCGAGCATTTCAACCAACAATATGTCTGGCGTGGTGAAAATATCGCGAGCGCCAAGGAAATACTTTTTGAAGTTTGTGTTTCCTTTGGAGATAATGTCCTTTTTGATTCCATTGATATCCTTGATCAGCAGGATCTTATCAGTGTCTTTTCTGGAGTTTAGTATGTCGGCCACCACTTTACGGTAATCGGGGTTCAATATATACTCTTTGAATTGATCGTTGGTAAAAGTGAAATAGAGTTTGTTTCTGGCCAACTCGGTTGCTGGCGAAGCGATTTTCTTGGATGTGAGGTCGGCCATCACAGCAGACTTGAGTTGTTTGAATGAGACAAGCGGGCGATTGTCGACCACTCCTGGCTCAGACATGAGGATTCTGGCAATGTAGGCCATGATCTTGGTGCTCTCGAGTAAAGAGATTGTGTGGATGACAATGATGCCCTCTTCGATCTCGAGACGCCACATCTCTTGTTTGAGATCATCAAAAGAGATGGCTTGGCCTTTTTTTAGGTTTTTTCCAGAGCCTTCGACGATAAGGATTCGTCCTTGGATTTGATCAAATGCTTTGAGGATGTCAATCATGCTTTGCACTTGTTTTTCAAACATGCATAAGACAAAGTCGTCCAAAGTGATTCTCTCGATCAAGTAGGGGTAGATGTGGGCCTCGTCCAATCCGTCGCTATAGGGTGTCGCCAGTGTGGGCACAAACAAAGCATTGCCCGCAGCTCCTGAAAGCTTTCTCGTGATGCAGTTGACACCCATCTCCTTTAAGTTTCTTTCCATACTCGCAGATTTGGTGCACTGGTCGACCACCACTGTGACCATGGGTTGAGTGGTGCTGATCACAATGTTGTTTAGCTCTCTAAACTGGGTGTGGATGTTGAAAAAGGAGGTGCAGATCTCACCATACCGTCTACCCTCGTCGGTGATTTTGAACTTTCTGTATTGTCTGCTCATTGTTGACAACTTGTACTTGAATGCTAAATCTTGCAACATTGTCAGCGTTCCAAAAATCATATTTGGATCTTCGTCTCTTGTATCGATACCGGTGAATTGCTGTGCAGCATGTTGAATTCTGCTCTCTGTCATGTCAGGCTCATCGATCGAATACATTCCACACAGCAAAGAGAATGGACCCGACTGATATTGGGGCATATACTCTTTTACTGGTTTGCCAGTGACTGGTGTGAGTTTAACTGGACTTTGTGCAGGTTTGGCTGGAGTTTTTTTTGATGGTGGGTCTGTCGGTGTTGTTGGTGTTTTTGGTATTAATACAAAGTTTGATGATGTTATTTTATTTGGTGTTGATGTCTTTGTTGGGGTTGTTGTTGCTGCTTTTGATGGTGATAGAGTTGGTGAAGATAATTGAAGTGGAACTTCTTGTGCTGTTTGACTTGAAGATGGTGTAGGTGGCGATGATGTTGGTGTGCTAAATTGTTGTTCGAAACTGCTATTCAATCTATCTCTTCCTAGAGGTTCGGGTAATTGTTTTGTGGTTGATAAATTACTACTGTTACCTCCACTATTATTTTTATTTCTACCAACACTGGGAGGGGAAGGTGGGGATGTTATTGATTTTTGTGATTGTATCTGTTGTGAAGATGATTGTGTTGTTGGTACTATTGATAGTCTTGGTGTGTTTGGTGACTGTTGTGTTGGAGATGATGTCTCCATCAAATCCAACCTCATTGGTATTGGTAGTGATACCTCTCTAATATAAAAAGGTCTTGGCAATACTGGTAGATTATCTCTAGGAAAAGACATCATTAATTGAAGATTATCCTGTTCAATCAATTTTAATTTTTTATAGAAATCTTGATCTGTCGTTTTTATTGGATCTGATCGTTTGAGTGATACTTCAAATTCTACCAACATATCGCTATCTCTGTTTTTATCTGTATCGGATGAAGAGATACTTTCAGTATCTGAATCAGTATCTTGATTATATTTTATACTCATGTTTTCATATCTATATCTATATATAAATGTTTAAACAAACAATCGTGTCATCATTTAGACATAACATTATTATTTTCTTTTGTAACGGATAATTTTTGAAAATTGCAAAAAATTTTACAAAATAAAATGAGATTGAGGATTTATCGGGACATTATAGTACCATCAAAATCAATCATCATTTAAATCAATAATATCATTATTACTATTACTACTATTATTATTATTATTGTTATTGTTGTTATTATTATTATTATTTTTTAAAATTGACTTTAATTGAAATTCTTTGATTGGAAGTAATTCAATGGGTCGGGCTAGAGTTGTTTTGTGGTGATATTTACATTCTTTGGCAATTTCTTCGTTTAGTTTGACATTGAGATCAAATCTTCCATTTATATTTTGGATTTCATGGGCATTGGTTTCCAGGTAAATGGGAATATGACATCTGATTTTGAGATGGAGAATAAAGTAGTGGACGAGATCAAGATTCAACATGTCGGCCAACAAATGATCGGCGCAAGAGAATATATGGCCAGGATGGAGATCGGGCTCCTTGAGTACTTTTTTCAACATGGCGTTTCTCTTTTTTGTGATTTGTTGCTTGAGTCTGGCGTAGCCCTGGACAATGAGAATCTTTGTCGCATTGGATTTATTCAAGAGATCGGCGACTTTGTCTCTGTAGGAGGGATTGACAATATATTCTTTGAGCTGGTCGATGTTGAGTTGGATGTAGATCTTTGGTTGGGATGCGGCGGTGTTGTTGAGTGTGATTTCCCTGCCGAGACGAGTACTGTTGACAAGGGCTTGGGTCAGGGCGTCGGGAGGCGCGATTCTGTGTTGATTGGAGCTGATGGCCATCTTGAATTGCTCAAACGAGATGAGATGTCTGTTATCAACTATGCCGCGCTCCGACATGAGGATCTTGGCAAAGTATGCCAAACACTTGCATGTGTCCAGCAGGGACTGTGTCTTGATTACAATGATGCCCTCCTCAATGACCAATCGGTCCAACTCTTTTTTCAACTCTTGGATGTCTCTGACGCCCATATAGGCGCGTTCCTCACCCTCGACCAAAAAGAAGAGTCCCTTAATCTCTTCAAACGACTTCATTTTGTCTTTTTGTGTCTTTAATCTGCCCTCAACATAGGTGCCTTCTAAATCGGACCAAGTCTTTCGCTCGATAAGGTACGGGTAAAAGTAGGCTTCGTTCATGTCGGTGCTGTACTGGTGATTGGGAACCGACTGGACAAAAAGGTAATCTCCCGACGGGAGTGCTCTCGTTATGCTTGCAACACCTATTTCCATGAGATTTCTCTTTATGCTATTTTTCTTTTTCTCTTGGGCGTCAATGACAACCATGATATCAGATTGTGTGCAATCAATGACGGTTTTGTTGAGGAGTTCGAATCGCTGATGGTCATCAAAGAACTGTGTGCATAGTTTAGCATATTTAAGGCCAAGATCAGTCAGACTATATTTCTGGTTCTTGCCATCTGGATTTTTGACAATCTCTTTTCCCAAGAGATCACCTATATCGGCCCATACCGGTCGTTTGGCCTTTAGGCCAGGCTCTTGATCACGGATATCAATAAATGTGTATTTTTGTGATTTCTCAAGGGCCTCGGTTTCATTCAAGGCTTTATTATCAAAGCTATATAGTCCAGAGATAAAAGCAAACGGTATCTCTTGATATCGGGGCATATAGTCTTTTAGTTCCATGCCCAAAGGTTTGCTTAAAACAGGTCCATTTGAACATGCAGAAGGTGTGAGAGACAATGGAACATAATTAGGATTCCCTGGAGGTGGTTGACTAGATGAATATGTGTGTTGGTGTAGGGGTGGTTGACTTGATGACAATGATGTAGAGGGAGGTGGTTGACTAGATGATGTTGTTGGTAATGATGACAGTGATAAAGAGAATTTTGATTTCTTTCTTGGTTCAAAGTAATCATCCTCAAAAATACCACTATAGTCTTTATAGTTTTCATAGTCTTCATCGTCAGAATCATCCAAGTTGACTGAATTGGATTCTCCAAAACTTGAATTTAAACTCATAGATGATGCTGATCTCGTTGTTGTCGTTGTAGTTGTTGTTGTTGGTAGAGGTTGAGAAAGAGAATATACCTCAACATCAATAATGGATGGTTGTCGTTTAAGTGTTGTTGTCTCACTATCATTTTGTGAGCTATATAACTCTGATATATGTAATTGTTGATTAGATGTCGATAATATATTATTGTTGTTATTAATATTGTTATTATTGAGCTCATTATTATTATTGTTAAAAGAAGATTGAGATAGTGATAGTGATTGTTGTGATGATATTATATTAAAAGAAGATTGTGTTGATGATGATGATAATGATTGTTGTGATGATGATAATGTGTTTGCTGTTGATTTTGTTTGAGAGGATGAAGATACTCTAAGTTCCCTTTTCTCTTTACTACTTTTGAGACTGTTATTATTATTATTGTTATTTGATGAAGATCTCTCTAAATGAAATAATCTTGGTAAGAGATCTAAATTATCTTTGCCAAACTTATGAAGTAACTTAAGGTTTTCTTGTTCTATAAATTGTAGTTTTTCGTATAACGTCTTTTCATTACTCTTGATTTTTGATTTGTTTAGAGTTACTTCATATTCAATTGACATTTCTTGATCATCATTATCATCATCATCACTTTCTTCTTCCTCTGTATCAGCACACATCGAATCTGTATCACTAACTGCTTCCTCTGTTGTCATTAATTGTTTATTATTATTATTTTTGTTGTTGTTGTTATTATTATTATTGTTGTTACTACTATTGTGATTATCAAGTTCGCTAATTACCATTGCTTTGCTATCTCTATCTTTTGTATTATTAAACCTATCTATTAGATTATTACTCTTATTATTGTTGTTGTTATTATTATTGATACTGCCATTGGTATTAGCCCTATTACCATTATTATTATTGTTATTATTGTTATTTGGCGATTCTAAATCAATAGCATCAATGATTTGATATTTATTATTCCTGCTTGAAGCCAAAGATAATTGATTACTATTACTATTATGACCATTATTAAAGTTACTATTATTATTTGGTGACTCTAAATTTATAGTTCTTTTATTCGGTGTACTCGTAGTGGTAATATTGGACGTAGTTGTTTGTAGTGATGAATAATAACTATGATTACTATTATTATTGTTATTACTATTATTATGATTAAAATTAGCATATATTGAAGGTGTCTTATATTTGTTTTTAATTGAAGCCTCTCTCTGAGCCTTTAGTTCATCTAATCTTTTTCTAAAAAACTCATTACTCTGTGCATCCAATTGTTCATGAACTCTTTGTAGAAAATGATCAATAGGACTATGTGAGTCTTTATCAAACAATGTGTATTCCTCCAAAACATGATAGATCTCATCATAAAATACTAGTGGGTATACCATCAAAATAGTAGTATTAGTACCATGTTACACTGTATCTATCTATCTATCTATCTATGTATCTAATACTCAAACATACATTTATCGCATGATCTATCGGCATAGTCTTTAAATTTAACAAAGTTTTCACCAAAGTGAGTGACATGGGGACTAAAACACTTTTTGATGGCGCTGTATATCTGTACATTTGAATTTAATCTTGCATGAAAACCACGCTTGCTTGGATCAGGTGGTGGTAGGTCTTCAATGGGATGTCTTTGAATGACGTGGTAGAGTACGACGACAAACAATGGATTTGCAGTAGACTCGATTATATCGTTTGCTTGAACGTTGTAGTCCTGAAATGTTTTGTTGGAGTCGACTTGAACGTGTTTGTGAAACCAGCTAAATGGTGATTCAACTCTATCAAATGTATGAACATAGTTGTTCAAGACCATAAACGTATCTGTGGGTTCTACATTGCATCTCATTTTAATCTCTCTTCCATTTTTATCTTTATAATTGAATTTGGTTCTAATATAAATAATCATGGTGTCTGTACGTATCTACTGCTGCTGCTGGTAGCGATGTCTAATATGGCAGTGTGTATGTGTTATAATTGATATGATATGATAAGATAGGATATCTAACTCCCACTACTCCTACTTCTATTGCTACTCATATATCTACTACTACTGCTAACATAGAACCAATACAACACTGATGATAATTGTGTAAATCTGAATACCTTTTATTTTATTTACAAAATCTATACAAATAAATAATATGTCTCGATTTTTTTCAAAAAATTTTAAAAAAATTTCAACGCCGTTTTGTCTCCAGGTTTCCAGGAAATTAACAGTAGGTCGGGCTCTGATGGCAAGTTTCAAATAAATAATATTGATTTTGAGTCAGAGGGAATATAGTACAACTATAGACTCTTTTTCATTTCTACGATTACAATACTTTAATATTATGATTTCTCGAAATGGAATAATCTTGGCAAGAGATTTAGATTCTCTTTTGGATAGTTTAAAAGTAATTTAAGGTTCTCTTGCTCTATAAATTGTAATCTCTCATATAACGTCTTTTCATTACTCTTGATTTTTGATTTGTTTAGAGTTACTTCATAATCAAACGACATTTCTTGATCATCGGCATTGTCAGAATCATACTCTTCAGTATCAGATATACTTATTGATGCTGTATCACTGGCTGTTTCTTCTGTTGTTGAATATTTCTTATTATAATCTTGTTGATCATCATTAATATTTATAATATTACTATTGTTATTACAGATGACTGCCATTGATTTATCAACCTCAATTTGATCCATTGTATTATTAAATCTATCTAACAAGTTATTACTAGAGTTGATTTTAGGTGTTGAGATGTTGATGGTGGCTAAATTAATAGTATTTTGGTGATTCAAAGTCTTATCATCGGATAGTTGTGGACTATTATTCTTATTATTACTGTTATTGTTATTGTTGCTACTACTATAAGATAATATAGACGGAGTTATAAATCTGTTTCTAATTGCTTTTATTCTTCTTTCTTTTAATTCCTGTAGTTCTCGTCTAAAATAATCATTCTTATCAGGGTTAAATTTCTCATGAACTCTTGATATAAAGTGACCAAGAGGATCTTCTTTTTTCTTGTCAAACAATCTATATTCTTCCAAAACATTATTAATTTCATCAATATGCACTATATAAGTATGAGTAATGTGTGTGAATATAGAGAAACAAACAGACAAACAAACAAACAACACTTACACTTGTATTTTGTATATTCTGCAAACCTATACACTTGCTCGCCTAAATAGGGCACCTCACCTAAATACAACACCTTTACCGCCTCTTTTTCTTGTATTAAGGCGTGTTTGTCGACACCGGGTGCCAATTGATCCTCAAATCTTTTAATGGTGATATAGAGTACAGCTAAAGCTAGTGGATTTAGGTTTGTTTCAATGACATCCTTATCCTTGATATTGTAGTGTTGAAATGATTTATTTGCATTCAACTGTTTGCCATTGAAATACCAATTAAAAGGCGCATCTCTTTTATCGGTTACATTGACATAGTTTCCCAACACCATTATGTTGTCACCGGGATGAACAGGACACCTTGTTCTATCTCTGCCATACTGATAGCTCTGTCTTGTCCTAATATAAACAATCATTCTTTGAGCATTGAAAAACTGAAAAACAAAATAATAAAAATTTGTTGCTAAAAATAGAAAACAATTTAAAAAAATCAATATGTTCTGTTTGAATCAATGGATCCATACCATCTTTAAATTGTTTTCTATAGTGACAAAAATCTGATTACCACTCTACATAAAATTCTTGTAGGTTTTACAGAAAAATCAATTTTTATTACTATAAAGCATATTTAAAAACATGGAATTAAATCATGATGTTTCTTTTTTTTTTCAAACCCTTAACTTTTTCTTTTTCACTCTGTAGGTTAAGATAAAAGTAAAGTATATACTTTATAAGTTTCAATGATAAAAAAAATAAAATAAAAGTATATTTTATTCTCACCTTTTTATTTAAATAAAATAATTCAAAGACAAGTCACATTTTAATCGAGTTATCTCCTCTCATTCCAAATCAACCAATGTTTACTTGCATACATATTGTCCATATTCTTTGTTGTATTATTAAAAGCTCACTCAAACGTTCTAAGGGGCTTGGAAACCTTTCCTTAATCAATCTAATGATCAGATCTTTGTATTGGTATTATAATGTATCCCCACAATTGATTATTTTACTTCTAAAGAGAAAGTATTTAAAAGGGTAAACTGTTGAGATTAACTTGAGATATGTCATTATTTTAAAAAAAAAAACAGTTGTCTCTATTTTTCACTACCACACATAAATAAATTACTGAAAAATCCCTCCTTTTTTTGAAGAAACATTTTAATTTTTTTTTTTAAAAAAAAATATTTATCTTTTTTCGTCCTTGAGGTGTTTACATAATTAGACAAACATAAAATATATATAAATAGTAAAGCACATATGGTAGAATTAATATCGTTGTTTATTTTTAGTTTAAATTAGTTACACTTTCTATATATTAGTACCATTACCAACACACCTTCACACTCTTACACCCCCCCCATTAAATATAAGAAGAAATTTAATTTTAAAAAAATAAATTGATGGATATTATTTCTTCAACTCAGTCATCACCTAAAATAGACGAGAATGTCTATACTAGTAACAATAATAATCAGCAGCAGCAGCAACTAGATGACATTACACTAAAAACAGTAGTTGTTGAGCAACCCCCACAACCTCTTTCGGCCTCCTACCATTCACAGACGAGTGCACTCGACCACCAACACACCACACACCACTACGCCACGAGCATGCATGCAGCCACAACAGCCACCAGCACCACAGCCACAACATTGTCATCAGTAAAATCAAAGAGAAACAGTGATAGTTTTGATCCCAAGGAACTAAGGGTATCTGAACTTGAGACATCGTCGCTCGACAGCACCAGCAGCAGCACCAACAAACGACACTCTCTGCAGCTGCTGTCGTCCTATGGCGGATTGGGCAGCAACAGTTTGTTTAATAGCAGCACCAATAGCACCAGCAAGTCACCGTACGACTCACCCTCAAAGCTCAGTAGCAAGCATCTGAGTTTGGTATTCAACAGCATCAAAAAGAATCAACCGCCCGCCAACAAGTTTGGCGAGAGCGTCAACGCCATCATTCCACCATCGCCCCACTACACCGTGAGAAAGACACATACCAGTCAAATACAGTTCCCCTCGACACCGCAGCAGGAGCGCAAGTCAGCGACAGAGGATCCCGACACCCCACTGCTCGACCAAGACCTCGAGTTTGGGTATCAATCAATGTCGGCCGCACAATCCTTTAATCCCGAGACATTTGTCCAAGACCTCTTATCCAATCCCCAAGGGGAGATCAGCGAACAGCAGTTGGAGTCGATATTGGTCAACCTGGTTGGCCCCGATCCCGACAACATTGCCGACATCTTGTCTAAAATACCCTCTGAGCGTGGCATCATTCACAACTCAGAGTTGCTAAAGTTATTTAACCATCACATTATGGATATTATCGATAATGAGGATGAGGATATCAAGAATCATCCATTAAATTCTCTAGGTCAATCAAGTATCAATAGCAATCACAGTAGTAATGGCATCAGCGGTCATCACAACAGCTTATCAAATAAAACAAATTACAGCAACAGCAGCAGCAACAACCATGTTATAGATATTATCAGTCAAGACAATAGTTTGATGATAAACAATAGAAACGGACCCTATGAGTATGAAGGTGTTGGCACCAATACCAGTCTCCAAGGTCAAAAACAAACTGATACTGAACCACTTCTAATCCAAGTAGAAATGTTAACAAAAGAATTGATATTAAAAAATGAGGTATGTATTTTATTATCTCGTCTCGATGAATTGAATGTACTCAATGATACTAATACCACTACCATTATGATTATATATTACATAGAATGAAAAAGATTTAATGAACAAAAAGAAATTACTAGAAGAAGATAATCAAAGACTATTGGAAGAGATTAAAAATAAAGATCAAGAACAAACAAAGTTAAGAAAAGAAGTAGCAGCTAAAAAAGAAATTGATAAAAAGAAAAATGAATTGGCTACCGAAGTTGAACATTATCGACAAAAAGAAATACAAAGTACTAAACAAACTGATGAACTCAGAAAACAAATTACTCAATGTATGTTGTTTAATATTATTTTAGATAATATTCATAGAATCTAACAAATTACAATAATAATACTATTATTATAGTAACAACAAAATTAAAACAAAAGAAAACCGAAATGATGGAAATTGAAAAAGAAAAAGAAACTAAAGATGAACAATTGACAAAGTTGGAAAGTGAGAACAAGAATTTAAAAATCAAACTCAATAGTCAAAATCAAAAATATGAAGAGATTATAAATCAAATGGTATTGATGGATAATGGTAACAATGGAAATGGAAATAACAGTACACCATCAACACAATCACCACCATTGATGAGTAGTGATATGTTATCAACAAATGTTAATATACTAAATTCATCAACAAATTTACATCAACAAAATGATAGTAATCAACAACAGCAACAACAACAACAATATCATCAATATAGAACATTGGATCAATCATTATTTAGACAATCACAACTAAATGATCAAAAGACCTTTATTACACCCTCTGGAGATCATAATATGTTTTTCAAAGAAATGGAACTTACAATTGATAGTTTACAAAAAGAAAATACAGAACTAAAGGAAGAGATCAAGGAGCTAAAGGATTTAAATTCATCTCTAGAGGCAACAAAATCAAAGCTATTTAATGAGCTCACCAATGAACTAAATTTAGTAAGTGAAATGTCACAATCTTCATTCAACAATGTCCAGCTCGTTGAAGAACTTTGCATGTCTTTTAATAATCTTTGCAACTTTATTCAAGACTCTACTGTATTACCATTTGGACAAAATCAACAAACTTGTCTCACATCATTAACCAACAACAACAGTGCCAACAGTGACACCCAATTACAAAAATCATTGAATGATTTAAATTGTAAATGGAATCAATTGTTTATTGAAGTATCTCAAATTAAATCTCACCAAAACAGTACCATTGAAAGACTCTTGAAAAAGAATGAATCCTTTACTTCAATCATCAACAACAAAAATGAAACCATTAAAAAACAAGAAGATAAAATTGAAAAACTTGAACAAAACTCACAGTCTCAATTAAGTTCAACAGAAATTAGAAAGACTATTTCAAATACTTTTGAACAATTTGACAAATCAAATTCAATTAAAAACAATAATACTACTGATCAAAATCAAGAACAAGAGGAACAAGTTAATACTACTACTTTGGCAATCAATAACAAAAAGGGTGGAAGTAGAATATTCAATGCTTTTAGAAACTTATTATCACTCACTGGTCTATACTTTTTATTTTTACTCTTTGTCACATTATTTATTAAACCAAATAGATTAGAGTGTATTAGTTAAAGTAATAATAATAATAATATCAATAATAATAATAGATTTAGGTATATATTAAATTTATAAATCCTAACCTATATATTTAAATAAATAATTATTTTTTTTTTTTTAAATCAATTAATTTAATATTGTACAATAACATGTGTCTTTGCACATTTAATCATCTTTATTCAGCAATTTCTTTATAATAGGATTCCAAAAATTGAGGTTCTTCTTCAGGTGTGCATGGAATGGCACGATAGGTGGCACCATCCTTGTAAATAAAGGAAGAGGCAAATACTTGATCCAATTTCTCTTCGAGGGCTTTATTGGTGCCTCTGATTTGGTTTACTACGGCTTTACCCCAAACAAAGTAACCTTGAATCACAGATACGGTCCAAAAGGGTGGGGCATTACCCAAGATGTCTGAGAGATTATATAGTTTATCAGACAACTTGACCAATTTTGCTTCTCTACTAATGTGTGCAGCATGCTCGACTTGGTGCTTCTTTCTTTCAACTTTGGGTAATGATTTATCGTCTGTGACATCCATAACAATGTCGGCAACTTTTTGGCCAAATTCTTTTACCAACTCATCTTTAGTTGTGTTGGTGTCTTCTACAGTGTCATGTAAGAGTGCAGCTTGCAATACTACAGTATCATAAACTTTTCCAATTTGGGAAATTTGATTAGCAACACCAATAGGATGATTAATGTATGGTGTCGAATGTTTATCTTTTCTTCTTTGATCTCTATGTTTGATTGATGCAAATTCAATGGTTTTCATTAAAGTTGCAATATCTGTATTTTCTTGACTTGTCATTTTAAATGTGTATATATTTGTATGTGTGTATGTAAATCTGTATTGATAATTTGATTGATCAAATTTGAAATTTAATTTTTTTTTATACTAAAATTTTTTAATTTTTGAGAAAAATGTAAAAATGAGACCATGTCCCAAAAAAAGCTCCTAAGTGCTCAAAATAGGGTGCCAAAAAAATTTCATTTTATATTCCCAAAACGATAGAATATTATTCTTTGAAGAATATTCTAGTAATAAAATGCATTTTGGCCAAATGGAACTTTATTAATTATACAATAGTATTCTAATTTGTTGACGAGTGATGTTTTGGTTATCGTATCCATAGGATCATCATCTTCGTCTTTAATGATTTCCAACAACTCTTTTTTACTCTGCGCCCTCGATTCTTTGTTTCCCAAATCTTTTAAAATTTGAATCCAATTTTTCTGACTTGTCGTTAGAATTGCATCTAATTGATCCCTGTAGACTGAGCCCTCTATTAAGGGAATAGAATACAATCTATTAATCTTGATTTGTTTTCTATCGTTTATAATTTCCATTGCAATCCAAGATTCTAAACTTTTCATTGCTTCTTTGACACTAAAAGATACTATTTTTTCACCACTATTTACTGAAGTAGTACTCGATGATGGTGGTGATGAGGACCATAATGATGATGACGACAAAGTAGAAGAACTAGAACAAGGGAACCTAGTTTCAAATAAACTAATTTCATTTTGAATTCTATCAAATTCAAAACTAAAGTCCATTAACTTTTCCTTGAGATCAGAGTTTTCAAATGAAAGAGAACAAAGCCTTTGGGTGAGATAAGAGTTATCTTTTTCCAAACAATAGATTTTATATAAAAGATTCAAATGATCTTTGTTTTCGCATCTGTGATCAACAATAGGACCAATGAAAGAGATATCCAAAGAATCATCACCATCATCTATAGTCTCTTGAAATGAGGAAGATAGCGGTTGGGTCATGATTCTAGGCTGTGTGTACTAAGCTGATTTATTAAAGCTCAAATAGTGGTGGCCTAGTTTTTATTTCAAAAGTCGATTATCATTTTTTTTAATTTTAATTTAAATTTAAATTAATTAGTGTTCCAAATTGGCAATAATCATCCTAATTTTTTTAAAATTTCTTTGGTCATAATAAAACGAGGCATCAAATTTGATCATTGATCTTGTGTGTGCGTGTTATGTATATATCAATGTGTTTATTTCCACATATTTGAACATTTTTTCCACAATGATGACAATTGCTCTACAAAAATAAAAGTTAAAATAGTGTGTGGACCTAATCTAAGGAAATATGGTCCAAAGCCTTTATAAAATGCTGCTACACCTTCAGATTTAAATGTCTGATGAATGTTATTTCGTGTTAATATGAATAACGTTGTTGTTGGTGTAATGATAAAGAATATCGGTGAAATTAAAAATTACATACTTGAGCAAAACAATCAAAAGTTCCTTTATAAACGGTAGAGGATTTAGATGAATTCATAATTCTAGTTTTTATTACATCCATTGGACTGGTGACCAATGAGGCTACAAATGCTGCAATTGTACTTGCACTAAATAATATAGATATTAATATTACATATAACAATAACAAAAACAATAAAGACATTAACAACACATACATTAAATGAGTATTAATATTATCTTGGAAATAACCAGAAGTTATCATCATTTGTTTGGCTTGATCATAAGATGCAATTTGACCAGCAGTCATAAACATTGCTCTAATAATATTTGGACTACAACCTTTCCATAATGATAAAAGTCCTTCTTCTTTTGTAATTCTATAGAGACCATTAAATGCACTTGTATAATTTCTTCTTTGTTGTGGTGGTAATTTACCATCTGCTTGCATTCTAACCATAATGACATCTGCTGGTGTTCCGACAATCTATATTTATGATGGATTAATATTAAACTAATGCTAACTTGAATTGCATATGTATACATACAGCTCCACCTGCACCAGAGATCATTCCAACCAATACCTTTTTATGGAATGGGAATGCTTCTATTAATTTATTTAAACATATCAATAATTAGTATAATTCATATATATCTGATCTAACAAAAACGACAATACATACTATTATCTTTGTTTAAAATATCTTTAATTACGCCATAGAGACCAAATCTTGTAGTAGTATATGTAGCTTGTCTTAAAAGAGAGGCAGATAAACCTTTATATAAAGTAAATAGACCTTCGGTTTGATGGATATGACTCAACATTCTGAGGGTACCTTTTTCAGGCTTGGCTGTCTTTGCTGCATTATTTATGATTTGTTGGGTTGTTGATTCTAATTCACCTTGTAGTTGCATTCTAACCTTTAATGAATCTATAGGATGAGTGATCGCCGATGCAATCATACCGGCAACACCGCTAACGATAAATTGCTTAATTTGTGATTCATTCTCTATATTCAATATTAATATCAATATATATGTCCACCATGATCATTATTATATAATATTTACTATCTGATGTGCTAAATGACATGTTGTTGTGATGGTATGTTTATGAAGATCACACCCCTACATGCACCCAAGATAGAAAAAAAAAAAAAAAAAAAAAAAAATCTTTTGCAAATTTATGATGATTTTTGCAACAATTTCATTATTTTAATTTATTCCACACACAGAGAGAAAGATATAATGAGAAGAGGAGTCGGTATACAAGCAGTACAAAAACACACGTTGCAACAAAAACAATTGCAGACCATTGGTGAGCAAATCAATCAAGACAGTGTGAATAAAATTAAAGACCAATTGGTGGTCTTTAAAGAAAACTTGGAACAGTTTGCAATTAAACATAAAAAAGATATACAAAAGAATCCTGAATTTAGAAAACATTTTAATGACATGTGTTTAATGATTGGTGTTGATCCTTTAGCTTGTTTGTATTCGACATTATCATAAACAAGATAATGTAAATTGTTATTAATATTCATATTCAATTTATGATAATAATAGCGGGTAAAGGTTTTTGGTCTCAAGTATTAGGTGTTGGTGATTTCTATTATGAATTGGGTGTTCAGATTATTGAAGTTTGTTTAAAATATAGATCTAGTAATGGTGGACTTATAGAAATGAATTTATTATTGGAATATATTCGAAAAATGAGAGGAAAGAATTCAATAGAAATTAGTTGGTACGTAGATTTAGAGATAGACTCATTTTAGATTTATCAATCATCACTTTATTAACAATGATGACGATGATGATAATACAAAATAGTGATGATATAGAAAGTGCTATAGGTAAATTAAAAGTTTTAGGAAATGGATTTAATATATTAAAGATAGATTCAAAAAAGATTGTGCAATCTGTGCCGTGTGAATTAAATAAAGATCATACAGATGTTTTGGTCGTAGCACAACAAAAAGGGTTTACAACTGTATCAATTATACAATCTGAATTAAAATGGAATTTAGAGAGAACAAACAGTGTATTGGTATGTATTATGATGATTAAATAACACTTTACAATGCAATACTAATCGTACTGAACTTTACTATGATAGAACTTTTTGCTTCAAGAGGGTATTGCATGGATTGATGACCAGTCCACAGAGGTTATGTACTGGTTCCCTAGTTTATGGGGAAATTCATTCGAAAATTAAGATATATTGAACATATTCTCTATATTATAATAGCAATAATATGATCATCATATGATAAAATGTAAATAGGTTGGCGAATATATGATGCCGTTGTTTATATTTAATCTCTTTTACGTTTGGTTTTTGCCCATTCTTTTAAAAGATGGTCTTTATTTTTTTTATTATAAAGCAATTCTTTGTTGGACATCAGATATATACTTTATTTGGTGAGAAGAGTATTTAAATACTTTTAAATTAATTAACCAGTTGGGGGTTGTTTATAAATCTTTAAAGTTGTCGTGTGGGGGTAGGATTTAAAAAAGGAGATAAGTTTGTTTTTAATAAAAATTAAATTGACATTCTTTTTTTCAATACATAAATATTATAATTACCTGTTGTTGTTGTAGTTGTCATTTAACTAATTGTTCATTATCAATATTATTATAGACAGATGGACAGAGAATGAAGTTAGAAAATAGTTTTTTAATTCTGATTTTACTATTTACCATTGTGTCCCAGTGTAGAGGTGGTTTTGACTCGTTGGAAAATGAATTTTTTAAAGAGAATGGAGGTGAACCAAATGAAATTATTGTTTCAGATTATTGTATTTTAGGCGCAGGTACCACTGGTTCAGTGTTGGCTTCTAAATTGGCTGATACGGGAAAGGGAATTTTGTTGGTTGAAGAAGGTCCTTGGGCTTTAGAGTATGTTTTAAATGATTATTTTTGATAATAATTAAAAATATTAATTCTCAAATATTAGTCCTGGCATTTGGAATGCTCCAAATTGGAGTGAATGGTTAAGAAAAACTCCAGATCCAGTGATAATTAAAATTTTTAACGGAAAACCTCAACAAAGTTTAAATAATAGAACACTTTCCTCGACTAGAGGAAAGGTAATTGGTGGCTGGTAAGTATTTATTTTTTGATTTTTAAATAAAATAATAATTAATGTAATATAAAAGTAATTCAGTTAATGCTATGGTAGTCATGGGGGGATCAAGTTCAGATTACCAGGAGATATCAAGATTAAGTGAAAATTCATATTTAACTTGGGAAAATGCAAAAGAGGCTTTAGAGGACGTTCAGAATCATTATAGTTTATATAGACTACCAAATAATAGAATATTATTCCCTGAAATGAGACAAGCTCTGGAATCACTTGGGTACCTATACAATAACGAAACATTGAAAAATGGAAGGATTAGAGGTAGTTATAATGATAGGGTTTATATGATGAAATTTCATCCAGATACCAATAATGCCACTAGACAAACATCGTTTAGTCAATATGTTGAAAGAGATATTGTACACAAAAGAAATCTTAGGGTGCTCAGTGGTGAAAGAGCAGTGAAAATACATTTTACTAAAAGAGATGGAAAGCTAATAGTAAAGGGGGTATTGTTGGAGAATGTAGGAATTACTAAATCAACCTATGTTCGTATTAAAAAAGAATTAATTGTATCTATGGGTGCAATCGAGACCCCCAAATGGTTACAACTTAATGGCATTGGCGATAGAAATTATATAGAGAGTATTGGAATAAAGAGTGTTTTGCATTCCCCAGAGGTCGGGAAAGGATTCAGAGAAGATATGTATTGCGGCTATTTTGGTAGACCTCTTTCAGATAAATATAAAAACACAACCATTCCTCACAGAAGTAGTGTTCATGATGGTTTTCATGTATACGGTCCACCCGACAATAACAGCACCAAGAGTACTTCATCTGAATATATCTTAAATTACGATGTAGCTCAACAGGGCTTCCTGTGTCATTTCGAAAGTACAAGAATGGGATCAGAAGGATATATCAGGATCACAGATAAAGATCGTAAAAAAGATCCAGAGATATCCATAGATATAATGAACAATCGAGAGAATCTATTGACCTATGCCAAAGCATTGAAAGAATGCAGAATATTGGAAAAGAAATTGGTTATCCTTGGTGTACTGTCTAACTCCACCTATGGACCATCTATTCCCTCAGACACAGAATCCATGGGTGATTATATTGAATACATTAGAAACAAAGCCAGTTATGCCTCACACCCATGTTGCACCGTTCGAATGGGTGGAGCCAATTCATCATCTCCTATCGATAGTAGATTTAAACTAAGAGGAACTGAGAATCTTCGTGTAATTGATGCATCGGTTCTCCCTTCACCAGTATCTGGCAATCCCAACATACCATTAGTAGTATTGGCCACTCAAGCTGCCAAATCTATAGTTGATGAAAGGGTTGATTTTTAAATAAATAATGATTGATGGTCCTCGCCATTCATTCCCAAATTAATTAATTCCACACACCCCTATAATTAGCTGATAATGTGGGGGTATAGAAAAACACTATTTTTTTTCGCACACTCTCACCCATCCAAAAATTACCACTCTGCCACACACATTGATTTTAATATAATTCTGAATAAATTAAATTTAATTGCGAAAACAATTACATGGAGTATAAAAACAATAGAAGTAACAATCATAATAACTTTTACTTTATGTGTAGAGATAAAATGAAGAAGTTATTCATTGTTTTTGTACTCCATTTAATTATTTTTCAATTTTCTCTTGTTGAATCTGCCAACAATTCTAAAGAAGTGGATGAAAAAGATCCAAATAGAAGTTTTTTTTATGCCAATGGTGGTCAACCAAATGATGTCCTATATTATGACTATGTAATCCTTGGTGCTGGTACTGCAGGTTCTGTTGTAGCTTCAAAGCTTGCTGAAAATCCAGATATAAATGTCCTATTGGTTGAGGAAGGACCTTTTGCGCTTCAGTAAATATTCACCACTACAATTTATAGATTTTATCCTTTACTCACACTACATTATCTTTATAGTCCAAATATATGGAACACTGACAATTGGGTACAAAATTGGATCATAAATCCAGATCCAGTTATTTCAAAAAAATTTGATATTTTACCTCAACCAAGTTTAAATGATCGTCCTGCTGAAATTTTAAGAGCAAAAGTGGTTGGTGGATGGTATGTAATAATAGTATTGTGATTAAAGTAGTTTTACTAATATAAAAATAATTAGTAATGCACATAATGGTATGGTAGTGATGGGAGGTAGTAAACAAAACTATGAAGATTGGGCAAATGTTACAGAAAATCCATTGTTAAATTGGGCTCATGCCAAAGAAGCTTTGGAGGATGTAATGGTACATTACAATTTCTATCGTTTACCTCAAAATAGGGTAATGTTTCCAGAGATGAAAGATGCTCTAAAATCTTTGGGATACACTTATAACCCAGAGCCACTAAGAAACGGTAAACAAAGAGGTTCCTATGGTGATAGAGTGTATATGATGAGATTTGATCCTGTTACAAACACCACCAGAAGAGAAACATCTTTTTCCCAATATGTTCAGAAAGATATTGACAAGAAAAGAAATCTTGATGTAATGGTAAATGAAAAAGCCATTAAATTAAATATTGGTAAAGTAAAGGGTAAATTAAAAGCCAAAGGTGTACTTCTTTCAAATGTTGGTATAAAAAAAACAAAATATATCAATGTAGCCAAAGAGATCATTATATCTATGGGTAGTATTGAGACTGTTAAGTTCCTACAACTAAATGGTATTGGTGATAGAGAATATCTAGAGAGTATTGGAATAAAGAGTGTTGTTGATTCCCCAGGTGTTGGAGTGGGTTTAATGGAAGATATGTACACTCAGTACAGAGGAAGACCTTTGTCTGATAAATATAAAAGCACATATATCCCTCAAAGAGTATCACTCTATGATGGACTTCATGTTTATGGACCAGTTGTCAGTGGTAAATTCACATACTCTACTTCGTGTGATTATATTATGAATTTTGACATAACCAACGATGGCTTCAAATGTGATGTTGAGAGCTCTCAACTCGGTTCAGAAGGTTATGTTAGAGTCACTTCGAATGATCACACTCTTGATCCAGAAATTTTCTATGATCCAGGTGAAAAACAATCAGATTTGCAAACTTATGCTGGAGCCATTAGAGATTGTAGAAAGATGGAAAACTATTTAGTCAAAGCGGGTGTACTCTCCAATACCACCTGTGGGTCATCTATTCCTTCAGACACTGAATCAATGGATGATTATATTGAGTATTTAAAAAAAACAGTCTCGTTAGACTCTCATCCTTGTTGTACCGTTAGAATGGGTGCTAAAATGAATACAATGGCTCCATTGGATGGAAAATTTAGAGTTAAAGGAGTTAAAAACCTTCGAGTTGTTGATTTATCTGCTCTTCCATCTCAAGTATCAGGTAACCCCAATATTCCATTGGTTGTAATAGCCACCCAAGCTGTTAAAACAATTTTACAAGATGAATAAAAAAATAAATAAAAAAAAAAAATTTCAAGTCATGAATTTCAAATTATCATTATCGTGTTTCCCGTTAGGGGTGAGACATTTTACAAATCTTTATTAAATTAATTAACAATCTTAATTTCATACCCCCCACCATTTTTCTGTTTTTTTTTTCGAAATGGAATTTAAGAAAGAGGGAGTATTGAAAAGTCAATATCATTTATTTTTTCAAAAATGAGATTTAAAATCAGAATAATTTTTTTTTTAGTCTTTGTGTTTTTTAATAATTTGATATCTGGGGTTGATAATATTAGTGGTGTAAATTTAGACTATGACAAAGATTCTGATAGAATTTTTTTTTATTCTAATGGTGGTCAACCAGATGAAGTCCTTTATTATGATTATGTAATCCTTGGTGCAGGAAGTGCAGGTTCGGTTGTTGCTTCAAAACTTGCTGATGATCCCAACAACACAGTTTTATTGGTAGAGGAAGGTGTCTGGGATACCATTTTCCCCAATATATGGGATACCAACACAAATTGGAATTTAAACACTAATCCTGCCATAATACAAACGTATCCTAATTCATCAAATAAATCAATGGATTATATGGTTGGAAAAGTAATTGGTGGAACGTATGTACATTTATTAAATTAATACTACTCTTAATATACTAACAAGTTTCTATATATTGAAATAGAAATTCAATAAATTCAATGATAGTAATGGGTGGAAGTCATGAAAATTATGAGGATTGGTCAAATACTACTGAAAACCCATTATTGAATTGGGAAAATTCAAAATCTGCTTTGGAAGATATAATGGTGCGTTTTGATTTTTATAGATTGCCTCAAAAAAGAGAGTTTTTTATGGAAATCAAAGATGCTCTCAAAACCATTGGATATAGCTTTAACCCATATCCACTAAGAAATGGTGTACATCGAGGTTCTTTTTCAGATAGAATGTATATGATGAAATATGATTATGTTACAAACACTACCAAGAGACAAACATCATTTGGTCAATATGTCAGAAAAGACAAACAACTAGGTAAAAAAAACCTAGACATAATGACTGGGGAAAAGGCTATCAAACATCATTTTGTCAAAGGTAAAAAGAATACCATTAGAGTCAAAGGTGTACTCTTATCCAATATTGGTGTAAAGAGGACAAGATATATTAATATAGCCAGAGAGATCGTTTTATCTATGGGCGCTATCAAAACCAGTCAATGGTTACAACTCAATGGCATTGGCAATAGAGATCATCTAGAGAGTATTGGAATAAAGAGTGTGATTGATTCACCAGGGGTTGGAGTGGGTCTAAAAGATGAAATACTTATTCCCTACAAAGGCAGACCTCTTTCAGATCAATACAAAAATAATGTAGATTTACCTAAAAGGGTGTCATACTATGACGGATTTCAAGTAAATGGACCAACTATCGGAAAAAATTTTACACACTCGACTTCTAGTGATTATATTTTAAATTTAGATATCAACAAAAACGGTTTTATATGTGATATTCAATCTAGCTCGGGATTGGGAACAAATGATAAAGGTTTTGTAAAGATTATATCAAATGATCATACAAAAGCTCCAGAAATCAGTATCAACATTGATGATAGTCAAGAAAAACTTGATATCTTTTTGGACGCCTTGAAAGAGTGTAGATCATTGGAACAATATTTTGTAGATATTGGTATTTTGTCACACACAATCTATGGCCCATCTATTCCGGTTGATGTAGGAAATGAGTCAACCACTGATTTAATAGACTACATTAAAAAAGAATTCCAGTTTTTAAATTACCCTTGTTGTTCAGTTAAAAGTGGTGCTAAAAATAATCCATTTGCTCCTCTAGATGGTAAATTTAAAGTTAAAGGTGTCTCTAATCTCCGTGTAGTCGATGCATCCTCTCTTCCAAAACCAACATCTGGTCCTCCCAATGTCCCCATCATTGCCCTAGCTACCCAAGTATCTCAAATGATTTTAAATGAAAATGATTAATTCTTTTTTTAGTAAAAAATCAAAAAATTAATTAAATATTTTAATTTATTTTAAATAATTTTAATTTAAAAAGCAACACACTTTGATTATAATATATATAGATTTATTATATTAAATATATTTATATATCGGATAAAAATGCAACAAAATTTATATGATGATGATGAGTTTTTTAACAAGTATTTAGAGTATCCTAGAAACACTAATGACATATCAGGGATACAGGAATGGGATTCCTATTCTCGTTTCTTTCCCAATATGAAGGGAATGAAAATATGTGATATAGGTTGTGGAACCGGACGATTCTCTAGATATGCAATTCAACAGGGTGCTAGTCATATTATTGCATATGATTTGTCTCGTAATATGATAAACAAAGCTAAACAACTCACAAGTGAAACAGATTCAAAATATATTGATTACCAAATAGAGGATTTAGAAACATTCTCTTTGCCAACCAAACAATTTGATATGGTGTTTAGTTGTCTTACATTACATTTTCTTTTGGATCTCGATAGAATTATTGCAAACATATATCAATCTTTAGAGACAAATGGCCATTTCCTATTTGCTGTAGAACATCCTATTTATACATCATCTATAAAACAACCATGTTTCATAGAGTTGGAAAGCAATCATTTAATATGGCCTGTATCAGATTACCAAGACGAAGGGTCACGTAAAACAAATTGGGTCAAAGGACAAGTCATTAAACAACACAGAAAAGTAGAAACCTATGTAAACACCTGTCTCAAACATGGATTTAAAATCGATGGTATATCTGAATGGGGACCTACTGAAAAACAATTAAAAGAAAGAGTAGATTTAAAAAATGAAAACCATAGACCCATGTTTTTAACAATTTCTTGTATTAAACAAAATTAATAAAAAAAATAATAACAATAAGTTTAAATTTCTTTGGGAAAAAAAGGTTTTATTTAATATTTACAAGAGTCATAGTTGATTGTACATAATTATTGAATATTAATTTTAACTTTTAAAGAACTTTCATCTTTTTTAGCAATTTTAATTAATAAAAGACCATCTTTGAATGTTGCTTCAATTGAATTCAAATCAATGTAATTTGCATTTAAAACAACTTCTCTATTAAAAGAACCAAACTTTCTCTCTTGAGTGATCCTTTTTACCACTTGAGATGGATCCAATTCTTTTTTAGCTTTTTCACCAGAGATAACCAATTTAGAGTCTGCAGTATTCCAATCAATATTTATATCTTCTTTTGCTAAACCGGCAACTTCTAATTCAATAAAAACAAATTCATTATCTTCATATACATCAAAATCTGGATGGAAGGTTTGTTCTTTTTTGTCAGTTTGTGGTTGTGATCTTGGACAACCAAATAATACATTTGATTTCTCTCTTTGACATTGGGATGGAGTTGGTGATGCAGTTGGGGATACAGTTGGAGATGCAGTTGGGGATGGAGATGGGGAGGTTTGGGATGGATGACTAAAAGGGTGTCCACCAAATAAGAAATCTATTGGTCCAAATGATGGTCTTTCATGTCTATCACCATGGTGTGGTCCTCTATGATGTGGGCCATGACTATGTGGGCCATGACTATGTGGGCCATGACTATGTGGGCCTCTATGATGTGGTCCTCTATGATGTGGGCCATGACTATGTGGTCCTTGACTGTCAGATCTTTCGTGATGGAATCTATCACCTTGGTGTGGTCCAAAATTATGGGGAGCTTGATCTTGACTATTTAAAAATGAGAAAGGAGTAAAAACTAAGTTGGCCATTGCTTGTATCTGTATTGGTATTTAGATGTATTGAAAAAATGTTAAATTGATAATGAAAAATATTTTTTAATCACCATTAAATAGGTTTTTCATTTACAAGAAGGACCTGCAAATTAAAGTTTTATTAATTTTTTAGGAAATGATAAAATGATTATGTATGCAAAAATAGGTTATTTCTCGAAAATTCGTGAAATGAAAAAAATTTTTATAAATTTTGAAAAAATTTCAAAAAATTTTAATTTAGATTCCGATGAAAACTGAATCAGTTCATCAATTGAATCTCCCAATATATGACAACTAATTTGTTTTTTCAATGATTGAGAATTCTTTTTTTTTTTATTTTCCAAGATTAAAAAAAGTATTTAAAAGATTTTCTTGAATCGACAAAGAAAAACATTTCATAAATTAAATAATTTTCATATCTACAATCTTTTTAAATTAAATATTTCCACATAATTAATAATAATCAATCAATCAAAATGTTTAAAACTAGCAGCTATTTCCAACCATATCTCTATAAATGTGCAATGAATAAATTACAAACTACATATTCACCAAAATTAGATGTCTATGAATTAAAAGACCAAATCTTGGTGGAAGCAGAAGTAATAGGAATTCCAAAAGAAGATATTTTTATTGAAATTAAAGATTCACAATTAATTATTTCAGGCGAAAAGAAAAAGGTTGTACAAAAAAGAGATACAGTTTCAGCAACTACAAGTTCATATCCATCTTTAGATTCTTTATCTTTAGCTTCTACATCTACAACTACACCTGGTGGTGATGATGAACAACAGTTGGATAAAAAGAATCAAGAAGAGCAACAACAATTGGATAAAAATAATCAAGAAAAAAAATTGTTAGATTTACTTGAAGATGAATTTACAACTATTGGTGAAGAAAAGCCTTCCATAGAGGAATTTGATGAAAATGAAAAAGATAAAAAAAACTCAAATGAAACTCTTGGTAATATTCAAGTAAATCATTCAGAATCAGATCCATCGTTGTCTAATCAAAAAGAAGAAATAGAGGAAAAAGAAAAAATAGAAACACAAGAACCTACCTATCACTATCATTCTCGTGAAAGATTATTTGGATCATTTAAAAAATCAATACCATTAAATGGTTTACATACTTTAGACCTTGTAAATATTAAAGCTACTCTTGAAAATGGTTTATTAACTATCACTATTCCCAAAACAAATGTTGGGGAAATTATTAAAATTAATATTGAATAAATAAATGTACAATACTTTGAATTTTCCAACTCAATTTTTTTTTATTTTTTCGCAAAGATAAGAGTAAAAGATTTTATAGATGATGCTCAACAGATACAATAAGCACATCATCTCTTCACTATGAATTCAGCATTGCCCAATATAATAATAAAACGGATATTGACTCTTATCTATGAGGATGATATGGTGTTGTATCAAGGCTACAATAGGTTCTACAACTCGATAGGCAGCACTACATCGAAATTTAAAAATCATTGGGGCAAAAGATACTGCTTTGTGAATTGGAGTTGGTTTGAAATGTGTCGATCATTGTACAACAGCAACTTTATCAATCTACGAGATATTGAAATAAAATTTAGTCAGGGTATTGGGAATAGTCACAACAAGTATCGATACATAACTAGTGATCTTGTTCAAAAGATAAAGATTGATTATTTTGAACTAAATACAAACCTATGCGACATACTGAAAAAGAACTGTCTGGAGTTATTGCGATGCATCAGAATAGAGAATCAAGACGATAGTATAGATTTTATGGGGGATTTCAATAACCTGTATTATTTAAGGAAAGCCTGCTCAGATGGTGGAAAAGATCTAGAGATAGAATTTGATTTCCACGTTGGGCGACTAAGAGAGGAGGAGAGAAAAAGGATTGTACAGTACTCTCAAGCAAAGCGGGTACACAATGGCGGTAATCTCGAGGTTTCTTTGTTAAAGATAACCTTTTCTCAAATTGATACAGACCACAACTCTATTATTCTTGGTCAGCTGGTCAAGAATCTGTTGCCTCGGTCATTGGTTTGTCTGTCAAAGGGGCCTGACAGCATCAGGTGCTATAAAGAGATATCGACGGTCAAACAATTTGAACATGTTGTCATACAAGACACAGTGCCCTTGGGTGCGCTCTACCAATTCCTGCAGTCCAATCGGTTAGAGACTCTATCCTTTTTCTTAAGGTTCACGGATCTCAGGCTCTTCGATCTATTTATCGTCAACCCTGACATCCCACTCGGCGTACGTGAGGAAGAGTATTCCCTGTGGCGCAGCTGTTTGGAGTCCATTCGAAACCATACCAAGCTCACCTATTTGTCAATCAGTGATCAAAACAAGTGTTGTAATCTATTTCCAAGAAGCACGATCGATGATATTGTCGATACATTTTCCAACAACAAGTCTATCAAAGAATTGTTTTTCAACTTGCGTAGCAACCTAATTGAGATGGATGCCGGCTTCAACCAAATAACCTTTATGTCTGCCAATGTCTTGGTACCAATACTCGATAACAACAGTGTATTGGAAACCCTCTATCTTCCACATATGGTCAAAGACATTGATATTGATGCCCTGATTCAACACATCCAAGCTACTACCACAAACACCAAATGTATTATAAAGAAAAAGATCAATGAAAATATATAAACTCTGTATTTACTCTATTACTCGACGACTGTTTATCTATTTATTATTCTTGTTCCTCTTTTACTAATTCCCAATGAGGTGATGGTTTAGTTTGTAGCCAATCAAAATCATTTACGTCCTTGTATTTCTCAGTATCTGCGTTGATATTGATTAAATCGAAATTGTATTGCATAAATCTTGAGTAATCTTGATCTGTGAGTTGTAGTTGTCTATGAGGATAGGATGAAAACTTGATACCATTACATCCCTCAATGATTGGATTACTTTTAACAAATATATTAAATCTACAATTGCTACTATAATGAATTCTAATCTATAGTATTCTATAATGTTAGAATCAGAAAGAGACAACAACACCAGAGTATACTTACTTGTCTTGATGAAAAAGAAAATGTTGTATCAATACAATTATCTATAAATATTGATCCATCGATTGGTGAATGAGAAATAATAGTGCAATTCTTTATATTGTTTATCTTGCATGCTGTTAAAACCTTCATCTTTAATATTACTTTACAATCTACTAAATTTGAAATCAATAAATCGTTTATAGTGTCTGACGATGATGATGTTGATGTTGTTGCTGTTGGTGGATACACCAACTCTTTACCGTTAAATCCTTTAATATTACTGTTATCAACTATAGTACAGACGTATGTATCTATTAGCATGTACTGTTTTTAGATATCTATCAGCAACCCTATACATACATATAGATTCATTATCAACCAATGGTGCTACAGCAGGTGATGGTATAGATGTATCAATAGTCGTATTATTTGTAACCTTTGGTGTAGATGATTTCGCTGCTCTTTTAAAAGAAAACTTTTGTTTAGGAATAACTTTATCCTTTAGTGTATTTGTATTCTTTTGTACATTTGATATGGTCTACCGATAGTAATTGATTGTGATGTTAGTACATAGATAGAATAAACTCATCAATCAAAACAGTACTTACTAAATTCAAGTTCTTAATTTCAAACAACGGTAGAAAATGATTAGATTCAGCCAACAATAGACTCATTGTAGCTATCTTGTGCTCTATATCATTAAATGTATTCTTTATAGAATCTATCGTTAAAGGAGTAGTCGTCGAATCTTTACTACTTGTCGATAAATCTATTTGTTGCAACTCATTTTCAATCTCTATACAATAGTATTATTATTTCTATTAGTTACTACGACCAAGTACTATAATAAAGCAAGTAAAGGGTACCTTTTTCTAATTGATTAATCTCATTTATACATTTTGTAATATTATTCGAGTTTGACAGATCTATCTGTGTCTGCTGGTGAATTTCTTTGTTCCTGAGTTGTTGTAGTTTTCTCTGTTCATCACGATCCTCAATCTCTTTGGAAATGGAATCGAGGGTTGACGAGCCTTTGTTGTTACCGTTATTGTTGGGGTTGTTCATCATGATGCCACACAAACTAACCTAAACACACAAAACCTAAAAATAAAAAAAAAAAAAGGATGAATGAGGAAATTGTTTGTGTGCTGATTTGACCTTTTACCTCATCAAATTTATTTTTAGGTTTTGTGTGGCACCCGAGTTACATTTACAATACACACACACA